>JABASD010004006.1:0-17231 GCA_019776165.1 Pogonognathellus flavescens | reverse complement strand
ATTAGTGGCATGTACATAAATTAACATTGCGTAACATAAAACAATAGGAACTTGTACATTTACACATAAATATAAGTAATATCAGTATACAAAGCACAGAGTCATGAAATATACATACACATTACATACAAAAATTGTCTTTGTTAAGAATAATGGTATATTGGTGAGAAGAAGCTTGTTTGCGCCAAACACAACCTTCTTCTTGCAAAAACTGTAACCAAAAATATTCTTCTACATAGAGTGGTAAATATTAACATTAGTAATTCCTATATGAAATAGTATATAGTAACAACAAGTCTGAGTAACAAGGACATTTTAGGGTAGGCACTAGGCACTGTACTGAATTGTCGGCTAGTTATAAAAGGTTCAGTTCATGAGACAAGGGATGAGGAGAATGTAAAACAGTTAGAATGATCATCATATACCATGTAATAACAATAATTGTAATTACTACATTCATATACAGCGACAAGTGAATGTACAAGATTTTACAAGTCTCGCTCATCCTCTACTGGTTTATCATTTTCTCACATTTTTCATAAGTAGTGTAATTGAGAAAAAAGAGGACCATGACAGTTGTCAAAAGGATCAGACATGAACTAACGAAAGAGTCAAGTCAAGTCAAACTTGTACACAATCGTAGTGTACGTACAGAGTAATAACACTGAATGACAAGGATGAGAAGCAGTCTGTAGTATTTTTATATGCAAGCACAATGCAATTATGTATTTGTGTATAACATACGTCAAACGGGCATTCAAAAGAGATAAGAAAACATGCAGATCCATGCAGGACGATAACAAATAGCCTGTAGTTATGCTAAACGTAATTTAACCGTGTACAAACTACTACGAACGTCAACAAAATGATCTTAGATACGAATATCAGTAGTAGTAGGTAGATATACCACTTCAGAGTCCAGGCAATCAAATACAAATAGTACGCACATAATATATTGTAGATAGATTCAAGGTACCTACTGTACAATACCGTACAAGTGTAAAAAGCTAATAGAATATATAGGAAAACTTGTTACACAGAAGTTAAAGATAAGTATACTCACATTTATTACAATACACACATAGAGAGTACTGATTGTTGTGAACCCTGGTAGTAGTGACTGTGTGACTGCTACAGTTTGACGAGGACAAGATACGACGAGCACTTGTAGTTCTAGCTACAAGATGCAGACAAGACTCTCGACTCTGATGAGACATGAGTGAAGAAAAAGAGTTCTTTTTATTCTTTTGTATAAAAAGTGACTCGAGTCAGAAAGCTAATTATTATGCAACATGCAAATGTATTAAGACACTTCAGGTCAGCACGCGAAGAGCAGATTGTGGGAAAATTATTCTCTTTTCGACGGAAAGTACAGAAAAAACTCCAGACAAAAAACATACAAATTGCTTCTTTCGTCTTCGACAAAACCGCCTCGCTTCGTATAATAATTACGCTCACTCGATAGCAGTCTGTCCATTAGACCTTTTTGATACAAAACATATCTCAGTCGACGACTTGGCTTTGAGCTGACGTGAATATCTGCATCTAACTTAAATATCTGCCCTTACAGGGTCTTCGATGTACATTCTTAACATTTGTACTCCATGTAGCTTGTGGTACAACTTACAAATTGATTTGTTCCTCTAGCCCTGTACACATAATTTCCACAGAGTACAACGATTTAACAGGATTGCACGTAATACTATCATCTTGCCTTATATGTCTTTCTCATATTCATGATTTCGATTTAAATTGAGTTGAGCTGAACTAAGTGAACTCTTAGAAGTTCCAAGATTTGATAGTCTAAGCAAGCAATTGCTCTGTCTATCTCCTTGGTTGCTCTTACAATCATAATTCCCTTCTTGTGCATGCAGTGTAATAATCTCAATACAAATTAACTAATGGTCATAAGGCTGGTTT
Source organism: Pogonognathellus flavescens (assembly GCA_019776165.1). NCBI lineage: Eukaryota > Metazoa > Arthropoda > Collembola > Entomobryomorpha > Tomoceridae > Pogonognathellus > Pogonognathellus flavescens. The sequence continues at coordinate 15,311 of JABASD010004006.1, read as the reverse complement.
GAATAATCTATTTTCCAGACCCATTAACTATTTACTCAGTCCAATGTTTAATGTAATGTGTTCTTCTACTACGAATACACAAAATACTCATGATATTAAAGTGCCAGTGTATAAAGAAGAAATAATATCAAGGCAAGATGTACAAACTGATAATGATTCTCTGAAAGAGTGTGGCGTTTCACGACGAGCTGTGAACAAATCGCAAATTACCTTTCCCTTAGGTTCATGAGCAGCAGATTAACATGATGAACATTAATGCATACATTTTAATGTTGAAGACCTACTCTCTTTACATTTTTTTTCTTATTACAATAATGCCATGTATGTCTGGTCTAGCGTGTAAGGTGTAAGGTATAAAGCTGCCAAGCACAGAGAATGGAGTAAATGGATTTTACTATAAAATATCTTCTTTGGGTACCACTACCACTACCAGCTTTTTTGAATGACTGATGAGGATGTGAGCGGATTGTGAGCTCAGGTGTTGGTGTTGGTAGATCAAAGGCCCTGATAAAAAGTCACACCAACGCGGTCGTATAGTAAAGAAATAAGTAAACAAGTGAGAAAACTAAAGTGTGTTCTCAACTCTGTACTTATATGCACATACCTACCTATAATATTAGTGTGAGATAAGCTAAACAATGATGATTACACTTTTTGTACACTTTTAATTTGCATTCCCTTCATTCATTTACTTAGAAATTGTTAGCTCTGGATGACTTGACTACATTTCTCTCATAATTCCTTGCACGGCCAACAATATCAATAAGACTCTACCACAATGACAGTGCCTTCCCGGCCTTAATGTGTTTCTGCACTTACCTACCATATTTATTTAAGTTTTTACCAGTGGTGCTACAAGTATGATATTGGCAAATAAGGTTATTACATACACAGTGCTTTTAATTTTGCATGCAATTGCGTGAATGAATTTTAAAAAAATTTTAAAGCTAGAAAGAATAAACGAGTTAATACATTTTGTTGTCTTTTGCATAGATCATGTACATTCATACGATGTATTACACGTATTTTAATCATTAATGAGTATCGCATTAATTTTCACACGTATGACATCAGGGGGCAAAGCGATTCGAATCGACAATGAATAATGAAGGCAGCCGACAGGATAATACAACATTAGGAAACGTATAATGGCCAGTAAAAACATACATAAAATTCGCACTACACAATAGAATTTGCTATTCATTAGCCTGTCTGTGTTTATGTTAGCCATTTAAAGTATGTACAAATTGCATGTAAATCCACATGAAACAAGAGATAATTCTAATTAGGTATAGCTAGCTACATACAAGTACATACATACTGTGCAATAATAGACAAAGCATTTTATGTAACTTGATTCACATAAATAGGAATTTTATTTTAAGCGTAATAAGTGTCTGGGATATATTCTCAGTCGGACCTTTTATTGTGTGCTAATCGAATATAGAATCTGTGTAGAAAATGCAGACACGAGTCTATTCATCCACCCGTAAAAACGGAGCGTGAGTGCAGAGTGGGTTGGAGATTGGAGATGCACAGAGCGTTTGAGCCGAGCTATTGATCATAAGTTTTTAAAAGACGGAAAATACACAGGCGCGATTTGCATAGGGCAAACAGCAGACGAAGCATAAGGAAAGCAAAGAAAGAGTCGTCGTCGGCTCGCCTATCTATGCATGCATAACATAGTCACGTAACATTACAACATTCAACATTGCATTAGAAAACATCCATTCTCCACTCTTCCGCCTTATAAAGCCTCCTCAGCGCAGAAATCTATATGCACAAAGGCGAATCACGAATATTTCAGTGGAGATGGATCCGCCCTCCACCACTTCAATCTTCAATGTTCAATCTCTAAACTCAACTGTATCTCTCGCTCTGCACACGTAGCTCTGTCCTATACAAGAACCATTCATCCAATCCAACCCGTCATGAAATTTTTCATATGCAAATTGCGCATGCAAACAAACTGCGTCAGTCAAATCACTCCTTTCTACACACAGACTATATCTTCCACAACTATCATCTTCTCTCTAGTACGTGCACACATCTTCAGACCTATCACTAGTTTTTTGTCTATTGATCTCTCCTCACGTCTCTTCTTCAACAACATGACACTATATCGATTTAAAAAATAACTACTACAGTCTAAGTGCAACTCTTCATAAGAAAATTTATTACTGCATGATGGCTTGCTACCTAATGTACGATTATACATGAAATTAAATTACGAAGAGCAACAATTAAAGAAATCTAATTTAATCAAGAAATGAAGAAATATTTAGAAATAAGAGATCATTAGGGACGACTTAGAACTTGGCGAAATAAATAAGAGTACTATTTTAACCTTTTTGGTATTTCTATTGTTTTGTTCGTATCAAAAATGAATAAAATAATTATCCCCCACCCTATAAAGTACACTTACAGTGTAGTTTACATAAATCGAGTATATTCTTTGTGGTTTGCTATCAGTAGTACACTTCTGAACCACAACATACCTGTCAAAACCTTCAATCTCATCAGATTTTTTAATAGTATGACTATGACAGTAGGATGACACTTCTCTACAGATTTGACGTCTGTTTTTGTCTTTGTCTTCCCATCTTCTACCCCTTCCTGTATAAGAAATTTAAATTCTGTCGTGTGAATTTATTTCTTGAAGGTATTCCATATCGTCACGCACACATAAACTCAGGAGGGATGTGGCTTGAACAAATCGAATTGTGGTATGATTTTTATACTTGTCAGAGTACTGATATTGTATGTAGAGAAATTCACACACGTCTACTTTATTTTTTGCATAAAAATCTTACCTCATGCATAATCGAAAGGTTAGTTAACTCACTGCATGGACATTGAGTATAGCTTCTAGTGTTTATTGGACCCGAAGTTACCACAAAAATTATATTCTTCTGTTACTTACAATTAGGTAGGAGAATGATATAATTATTAGTATGTATCTAAATAGTTTGCCGTATAGTAGTATGCATGCAAATTACATAGACACGTACAGAAGTTTGAAAAAATGAAATAAATCAAGGTATCTTATCACATTTGCCTGAATTTGTCCGATTGTACTAGATTGCGGAAGAAGAGAATGAACTTTAATTATAGTTAACTAGCTAGAGATTTCGGATTGCACTAACAAAGCTTTTTGATTTTATAATACTCGACTTAAATTGCCAAGTAACGCAGGTTGAAAGAATGAAGTAATTGAAAGGCCAAGAATAATTCATCAGATAGAGACTTGGGGCAACTGTGGAGCAGAAACTGAGGTCAAGACTGGCAAATGTATAATTGCAGAAAACGTTGAGCCATGCATAGCCAAAACAAGACAAGAAAAGCCGGCTTGTGAATATTGAGTAGATGAAGAAGCAAATGTAAGGAATGATAATAATAGCAAGTCATAATAATAATAATCAGGATTTTCTATGGAAGAGTGAATCCGAGCACGACTGAGTTTCCTCGGCTTGAATTAGATAACATATTATAGCTTTACCTCTACTAGAACTTGCACAAACCTACCCAAAGTTACTAATAAGTAGTACGAGAGTGTTGTATCAAATTTATTTCGCTCGCCCTGGATTAACTACTTATTCTTCACAGAGATCATGATACACATATATAAATCTTATTATTAAAAACTCGGCCGAAACCTCCATGGCAAAACTCTGTATGAAAATCTATAGCGGAATAATATTTCTTAGATAGTAAATAGACAAAAAAATGTTTTTCCATTTCAAGACGCTTAGACAAGAATGCGATGGAAAGTACAGAGCATAAAAAACAAGTAAACTCCAAAGGAAGTTTTCCTAGATCGGTTCGGGCGGATGACGCTTTGCGCGAGCTACTAAAACCAACAATACCTCCTATAGATATAATATTAAGCCACTAAAAAGCCGACTAAGACTGCAAAGAGGATATAGAAATGAAATCAACTAATATTTCATCAAGAAATAAAGCAGAGCTTAATAATTCAGCTTCTGTTGTTGCATGAAGAGTTTTATACAAGTTACAATAAGACATAAGACACTAATGTAGATTCTTCTAGCAGAATAACTACAAGCTACACACAGAACAAAAGTAAACTGCTAAACTTCTAGCAATATCATATATCGATGTAGATTCACCGAGGATTAATTCTAATAAAAAACTCGTCAGACTTGCACATTACAAATGCTTTCTAATGTGACTAATTACACATTTCCTTTATGCATAAAAATCTAAAGGTTTCTACTATTAAGGCTAGACATTAATACTCAGGCAGCTTATACACTTCTGTACTGCTGAATACACGAAATACTTACTTCTTCTATGCCCATGAAGGAAAATTACAATAAGATGGGGAGTGTAAGAAGGAAGGGAAGCAATTCAGAATCTTCTTTTTTACCTAATGTAGACATGTTAATATTAATATGTTTCTCGTATGCATGGCTTGATTTTCTGTTTACGATGTGTCTATGTGCATTTATATGGAATTATACCATCATAATGAATTCCGTCGATTCTAATTTATATGCAGAATACTACATTCGCTTAATTATTAGCTATGCAACTTCGGCTATGGCTATGTAACCTCATCATACATGCATGTATTATGTAGACATGCCTAACTACATTACTACCTACACAAGAAATACAGAAAAGAACAAAGCATTACATACATTTATTACCTAATACAAAAGTCAAAAGCAAACAACACTCTCTATAGACAAGCCTAGAAGTATATCAGCTACACAAAACGAGCTTGAACATTACAGCAACATTTATTATGCTTACGTCAAAAAATTGACCCCGAAAATAACCTTTTTTACTTACGTGCCTACTACTACAATAGTAATAAGTAACTGGTGAACCCTCTCTCATATAAAATACAAAACACTATATGAGCTTCTCTTATAGTATTCCCATTTATTCCCATTGCATTCCACTTTTCTACAATCCAACTTATACAAACTGCATTTCTTTCAATTATATTATTGCAAGTATTCCATCCTGTAGTAGTAGTAGTATAATAGTACATTAGTATTGAATTCAATTGAATTTAGAGCAGCACACTGGCAGAATTGTGAATGTAATGGAAATACAAGATTTTTGCACAAAGAGTCCATCCTATTTTGTATATTGCATTATTGTGAATGTATATTATCCTACCTTACATATAACCTAAGCCAAAGTAACTAATCTCTGTTCTGTGCATTAAATACTATAATATTCCTATCATATGTACATACACATAGATAGAATGAATGCCTATAGTTGTAGCAGTAGTAATACTAATAGTAGTTAAAGTATAAAATATATTAGATAGAGAAGAAGAAGAAGAAGTGACTACTTACAATAATACTACTACTGCCTCTCTCTACTGCTATTAGTAAGGAATAGTGGAGATTCTATACGAAAGATGAAACCCATTTACGGTGAACGACCTCACGAATAACGAGCTAATTAGTAATAAGTTCGAAGCGTAAAGTTATTATCATAAAAAATCACACCAAGCAAAGCAAAGCAGCAACCTTCTTTAGCTTTTGAAGAATAGAATCCCATTTAGATAGAAGACAAGACCGTCTAATGTAGTACAACATCACTTTGTGTATATAGAAATGATGTACTTTAGTCTGTTGTGAATTGTACACAATGAATAAGCTCGCGTTCCTCGATTCCAATAAGAAAATCCGTACGATGCGATGCGATGCAATACAATGAAGCTCAAGTTCAGTTCAATCATCATCTCAACACGGTGAGACTGAAATGAACTTTACGTCTTGACTTTACTTACACTAAATATTGTGATCGCAATATACATACATAAAACTTTGCACATCACAGACTCATACTCTACTACTACAATTCAGTAAATACAGTTCAGAGTGCTGTAGATACTCCTACTAGTATATTCCAATTCATATTACCCATCATGCTATAGTAAGTGCTAAGTATTCCCATTATTGTACTATGATCGCGTACAATCCTCATAGTAGTTAACCATAAGTATGAAATACTTGAAGAAGGAATGAAAGAACAAAACCGAATGAACAACAACAACCTGCGCTGCAAATGAATGAAAGATGTAATGCACAGCTTTATTATTATGATTGCGAATGTTACTTATTACTATGGCTTTCCCTTACTACTACTACTACTACTACTACTACAATACACTCTCATCTTACTCAGAGGTAAAGAGAATGAATATAATGTGTGGTAATGCTGCTTTATACTAGACAACAACACAACAGATACACAATACGTACTTAGCTTGTGTTAAATTTGTAGTTTATACTATTTTACACAGACTGTATGGAAACGTTTGGTCATATCAGTGGTGTAAGAATAATACACATAAGTTACATTAGCACTATATTCTTTTCTGTTCTTCCAGGTTGCAATTTTTGTATTTTTTATTGCTTTTGTAACTCACAGCTTCTCTATTATACTTTTGTGTATAGGTGGCTGGACTGGATTGGTTTTGTTCTGCTAGCTCTGTTCTTGAGTGTTTTAATGGGAAGACATATATAGGTACATATATCTTGGTGTACTAATATATAATAATATCATATATAGGAACACTTATCTTGCTTGTTTAGTAGTTTGAAGAAACTCAGACAAGAAAATCTCGTCTCATTTCATGAATTCTACATCTCATTTCATTTCCATGCTTTCAATCATATTCAACATCATTCTCGTTCGTTCAAAGCCGCTACAGATAGTAAACAGGGAGAAACACATTCACACACAAAGAGAGAGAGAGAACAGGTAGTCGTAGAAGAAGAAGAATTAGAAGAGGCTATACAATAAGTCGATGGTAATAATAGTTGTTAGTTGTTTGTTACTGTATTTCAGTAATTAGCTGTGATGATGAGAACTAAAGCCAAAAGTCTTCAGCGGAGAGATAATAATACGCGATTCCTGACTAATACTTCTTCATCCTCCTCCTGGATCCCGTAAATTCATCTTGATGCCACTGCCACATCATCTTGGTAGCTTTAAGTAATATTACATAATCTGAACTCATTCTAAGTATGTGTTTTTTATAATTGCAGCAGGGAGCTACTTAAAAAAGAAATAAAAATACGGTTGAATGTAACTATGTAACGAAATTTTAATAAAATAGCCAGACCAAAGGAGAAAACATGAATAGCATGTGCCTTTTATAAAACGAAGATTGCTCACGTACCTATACACCTTTGAATTAACAGTACACATGTACTACACATCGCGGTTTCCTGTACATTCGCAATGTTCAAAGCGAAAATATTTATTTCGATGCATATTTATCAATTCAATTGATATTTCCTAGCGTGGCCAATCTCTAAACAGCAAATGTAATTACTAGCTGAGTTTTATGGTTCAATTTAATGTTCTGATTATACACCTTAGGTTCACTGAGATATTTACTACAGACGAGAGAAAAGTTTGCATACTGCACATGAAGAATCTGTTAGTGTATAGTGTATATAGTAGAAGAACCCTTAAAACTTCAATAATATATCATAACACTATCAAACTCATCATCTTTTTTATGGAGCTGATACACCACTGCCAAATAAGTGTGCACCTCGTATATCACTAACACAATAAATAATAATATTAGTGTACAACCAACAGCTAACAGAATAGTTAATTTTATTACAATCTCCCTTCACCTAGGAATCTCAAAAATAAATGTTCATCTTGTTGCATACATACCTAAATAAATAAGAATAGAAACAATGGCCTTTCTAATCTCATCTCAAACCTAACCACACGAAACGAATTCCTCAACTTGTAAGTACCAACCAACACAACAAAAACATCTATCAGTGCAGTACAACAACCAACCCTCTCTCTATAGGTACGAAATAACCACGGTACCTATAATAAAATGTTATTCTATCTTCCTACTAGTAGCCACCACGAAAATCCCGTCTGTAAAACCAGTCAGCCACCATATACCGACAATACAATCAAAAAATTAGCTAAAGCCTAAATGAAATAATTAAGAGTAAAGCATGACACAAGAAAATCACAGTACAGTCGTCTCATTCATTCTCCCAAACAAAAATTACAAACGAGTCCAGCCACACTCCTCGTTCTCAAAGAGTTCAACTCGAGACAATTCTAATATTTCATTGCTAATTAGCTGCCCAGTTATTCCGAGTAAATGTGTCCTTAAATACAACTACTCTCATGTTCTTACACACAGAATACAGCCACAGGTGCAAAGCTAATAAATATAAAAATATAATAAATAATGCACTATAGCAAATCTCTAACAAGACTCTTTTTTCTACTATACCTCTAGTAAGCTTCCCTGTACATGTAAATACAAATTGTTACTACTTATACTAAGTAATAGTAATAATAACTTTTGTGCCATGTTTTGTCATATTATCGTACATATATCGTTCAGGTAGTCAACAAATGAACATACTACTTAAGTTAACCAGAGATACATTGCTCAAACAATAAGAAGTATAAAGGCATGTTTGTATCTTTGCTCTTCTTTGTACAAGGCGAGAGAGATGAGTGCTGATGTGATAACAATAGGTAATTAGGAATTTCTCGGCGAGCCCTCCTTGTCTTTTATTTCATTTCCCACCTTCCTCCTTACAGGATTTGATGCTGGGCACTCTAATCTAATGTCTAGTGCTTACAACTCGTTAACACGGGATTATGTGACTCCTTTATTCTTCTCTGTATGTAAACTAATGTTATTATTACTATTATTATGATCATTATGAATGCATGATGCCGTTCGCCATGCATGCTAACAAAGACAACAAAGAGTCAGACTTTTATGCCCTATGACTACAGTCAGTAGTAGAAAAGTAGACCTATAGGCGAGTTTTAAGCTGTAGAATTACACTTTACATAATATTACACACCAGAAAGAGAGAGAGAGAGACAGAGAAGAAAAAGAATAGTACAATGCAATGCGTTTTCATTTAAAACTTTACGTCCAGTCAAACATTCACATTGCATTGCATCTGCCATCCGATTATATGCCATGCAACTCTTCAGAGCAATATTCAGTCACTGACTTGTCTACGGCTGTACTTATGACATGAAATTCTCTATAAAGTTTACCTAGGGAATCTGTATACCTATATGGGTTTAAATTGTTATGCACGTTTAACTTGCCAGGGAATTATATGTAAACTGTGTAAAGCTCTGCTGTGTGTTTGGTATGTATGGATACGGAGATATGACGGGTTGTTGGTTGTTTTGTGATTTGTTATGTTTGTCATTATGCTGTTATGCTGGCTGAATGTGAGCATGATGATGATTAGGAGACGCCATCCATGTAAATGTACACTTTAAATTTTAAATTGTAAAAAATCAACATTAAACAACTCTACGCCAACACGGAGGAGCTTTTCTTCCTTCTCTATGTGTCGTTATACAAGAGAAGAGACATGCACTTGGATTGTATTATCATCGTATATCTGTAGATCGTATACGTATTGCATTATGATGTGTTAGTGGTGTTATTAGTCATCTCATCACACAATCCTCCTCATTATTCCTCTCGTTTTATGTTCTCTTCTGTAGGCATAGTGAGCTATATAGGAGAGAGGGAGGAAGAAAACTATACTTAAGTATAAGGAGGATAATATCACAGAGAATGTTTATTTATTTTATATTAGCACAGCGTGAGCAGAGGATTTACATACATCTTAAATTTCTTTTTACTTATCTTGACAATACAGACTGTCAAATGGTAGCCACGTCAAAGGCAAAGAAAGAAAGGAAGACAACAACGTGTACAGTTACTGTGTACATTACCTATATTGAGAGAGGAATGTATCTTGTGTGTTATATTATCGTGCAAATGAATATTATTCCTAGTATGTATTTTATTGTACTGGTAATAGTATTTGTATTTCTCTGTGCTTTTCTTATACATTAAACTATCTCCATCCTTTTTCAACTTTTAAAACGCAATTCATCTGAATACAGAGAGAAGGGAAACGACTTACGAACACACAACTGTGTAATGATTTATCTCATTCATATTTTAATACTTCGTTGCTTGCACACAATTTAAACACTAACTTTGTTTGCATTAGTATTATCACAAATTACAATCGCATTATATTATACAAATATCTATCATGGAATGCTATCATGAAATGACATGGAAAATTTCATTATACATTGAGGATTATTATATAACCATATAGATGCAGGTAATGTACTCCAAAACTATTTAGCTGTGGATTGGGAATTGACATTTTATATAGTATGTATATTGTAAGTATACCTTGATAGATAGACACAAGTGCTAATCCGCCCATATCACCATAAAACGCAATTTTACGCACCACACATTTACCTCGAAGCAATTAGGACTGCGCACATGTCGATAAATAATATGTATAAAATTTTTATAGAATGAATATAATGGAACAGCCTATCACAGTCTGGTAGAGTTAACTTATTTCATTTCTCACACATCACACATTGATTCATCTGACATACATTATTAATGCATACGGTAATTTAATGATTTGGCAACTTCACAATGGTAGTAAAGTCCAAAGTATGCTCAAATCGATTGTAAAAAGGATTGCCGAGAAACAAAAAGTATAACATTATTCTTCAGACACGCTCGATCTAAATTACCAATTTAGTTGCAAATGCTCAATTTTTCTTGTTCTTTTCAATTTAAAAGTTTCGTGTCAACCTACGCAACTGAACGATTTACTATACAATCTCGTATTGTTTCTTCTTACTTACAAAGGTACCGTTTATGTTAACAAAAGTAGTATATAGGAAAATGAATTTAAAATGGGTACAGCACATTCCATGTGATGCTGATGATGTAAAGTACTAATCTATAAGTAAATAGCACAAGATGAAATTTTATAGCATGCATAATTTATCAAGAGACAGAAAAAATGTGGGCTTACCTTGTAGTCGTCGATGGTTCTCCAAACAAAACAAAAACCATTCATTCTCATCGTTCTCGTTTCGATAGGACCTGAAACAAGGAAAACCAAAAACTCACAATAATAATTTATTGGGTCATCTTGGCATAGGTAATAGTAATGTAGGATTGGCAGCTAGGCCAACAAAATTTCTATAATGTCTGTCTGTCTAGATCTCTGTCAAGATTTCTTAACTTCTAGCTATAGTTGTGTCTGTAGCAATGGTATAACACATACCCGTGCTAATGCTAAGGCTATAAAGCACGTTACATAAGCATAAGCCATAAGCTAGTGATCTTATTTCATTCCATAAAAAGTATTTTCCTATCTACGAATCTCTGTGAGTAAAAAATCTTTAGTTGAATGACTAGGATAAGTAGTAAGGGCAGATACGTATGGTTGGTCTATGCTATATATGAAGAAAAGACAGAAAATGTATAACTTATATATAGAGAGAGAGGATAATGTAAGTCTGATCCTGGTTTAGCTTCTGTTGCATTATTGCACCGCAGTGCTCTGGTCGGGTGAACAAATGCATTTTTGCTCTTTCCATAAATTACATTACAACTTTTCTACATCCGTACGTAGGTTTAGATGTTATATGGAGATGTGATAAGAATCTTATGCTTCTTGCTTGCAGTCATCACAGACCATTAAAATATAATGTATACATTGTCCATTATACGGAGCCACAAATATTTAAGTGAGTATAATGCTGCTGGGAGATTATAAGGACGCTGCAGTATGGAGATTTGGAATAGTGAAGAGGAAAGCCAACATTAGTTTTATAGAAATACTTAATGAATACTAGAGCAGGTTGTGCTGATCTTGTTTCCTTTTATTGCACTCATTACTTAAGCATAAAGTGAGATGCTTTCTATTTATGAATGAAGATTACGTTTTGCATTACAATACCCTCATTATGAAAATGTATAAAATTTATTCAGTCTGCAATGAGTGTAGCCAAAAATGTAGCAATCTTGATTTGTAGCTAAAAGCAAAATTCTTCTTTTACGAATACGAATTTAGAGAAACGTGTTCGAAATTGATGTTCTATGACATGACAACATTAAAGGACTCCTTTGGCAGATGCCAAACCACAAACATCCGATTTTTTAAGATGCGCTCAATAAAATTTTACTGGATACAACCACAATAATAATATTTCCTACAATCAACAATAAATGCTATGTAGGTAATTCTAATTGCCATCATTATTATTGAAGAAATTTTGTGTTGCAGTGATGTGTCTCGTGTATGCAAGAAAAATCAAATGCTATAGCATGAACCGGTTGAATGAAATACTGTAAAAAACTGAGCTTTGATCTTAACTCTACTATCCATCCCTTATACATATCCACTACATAAAACGGAAAAAACACTCAACCCGCAATCCCAGCGTATCGAAAGAGTAATAAAAACATGAACCTATCATCAAATCCAACAAAAGAATTGTCCCTGCATCAGAAACGTCCACACACGCGACAAGTTAATTCAACCAAATCTTCAGCTGGACAACAGACAAAGATACCTAGAACGTTTTCGTATTTCATGAGACTCGTACTTTCTACATCTGGAACATGCCATGTATAGGTCGTCAATTAATACGAGAGATGCAATAAAAAGTCTATTGATGGATGGAATTTTGCGGTTTTAGATAAAAATTGATCCTGTCCTAGGACAATACCATCTGCAGTGGAAACTACAGAATGCTTCCTGTGCGTGGTTTGTTTACACAGAATTTTTCAAAAACTACACATTTTTAGTAGAAATGTCAGCTTGCACCGCTTGTCTCATTTACTAAAAACTTGTATTATTTATATTAACATACAAAATTACAGTGTGTACATGCTGTTAAGTAGTTTAGTTGCCTAAATAAAAACCTTCTAATACAAACAATGAAATTCTTTGTGCATGTATTGTACAGACTGGAAAAAACGCTAACAATATAGGTAATTTAGTATTACGGACAAACAGCGATACTAATACTACCTATTATACATACAACACAATTATTCGTCAATAAAATAAGCCAAGAAAACGGAAAGCTTAACAACGTAAATTGGATAACGTCCCTGAGACTCGAGTAACATTGAACAAAACACTGAAGAACACAGTAGTAGTTATGAAAAGGCAGGCAAAAAAATTACGTGAGACATTTTATCCCTATACTTATTTGGATCTTTGTACCCTAAAATGAGCAGGGACCCATAGCAATTTAGAAATGTCGAATCCCTTCAATCCATCATAAAGAAATAAAGTCCATTTACACTTACTTAACTTACATATACACCCCTATAGCTCATCATAGATTGTTATTGTTGCTTTTTGCCCGCATGTTCAATTGGAAACATATAATATCTGTAGTTTACAACTTCACAGCATCACAAATACCTAAAACAAAACCATATAGCAGGCAAAGTTAAGCTTATTCTGCTCTGGCCACAGGAAATGGAAATAAGAAACAGGGCAATTACCTACTACACCACTCTCATTCTATTACTATGCTATTCCACACTACATTTGTAGGTACTTTACCAACAGTCTCCACTCTTGCCTTGCCCTATCCATGTCGATTAATTTCTTGGCAAAGTTCATTTCCTTTTCTTGCTCATCCTTTGTATGTAATCTTATATAGTAGTATAAACTAATACGTACACATTTACTAATGTGTCTACGTGTAAAACCTGTACTGTATTTAGAAAGACGAGAGATACTGATACAATACTCATTATATTTTAGGTAAGTAAGTAATGCATTAATGTATATAGCTTAATGGAAAAGATACATGCATATGCCCAGCCATCCCTTTTTCTCTTGTGTGAAGGTATGTGCAGTATAATAGATGAAAATAATAATATACATTGTATGTGCAATGTTATGCATTGCAGATTCAATTCCTGTGTATTTTATACATATTTATTTGTATCCCATGTGTATCCCATGCGATATTCAGGCATGCAGTAGTAAGCAAACCATTACCATCAACATCAGCCATCAACCATTCAATCATTCCGCAGTCTAATTTTCCTAAATAATTAAGCTTGGTAATTTACGTTGCTTTTGACTTGACTCTCTGACTTTATTATACATTACTTTGCTTAAAATGTTTAGCCTTACTTTGTTTTTCCACGGAATCTACATCTCAGTTTTTATGACGCACATATTATGTGAGGGTTGGTGGGTAAGTAATGTATAAAAGTTTAGGTAAGTTAAAGTAGCTGGTACATTCTCTGCATACCTGCACAATATTTTTAAGTGTATTATTATTCTGTTTTTAGTACCTACTTAAATAATACACACTACTGTGCTGCTAGGAATAAGAAACCCAAACAGGAAAGGAAACATTGTAAGTATAGAATATCCAAATCAAGATGTTTTTGTATATGCTCATAGTTTTACAAACTGTATATTCATACATCACTTGTAGTGTAAAGTTGTTTTCGAAGCATGCATAAGTAAGGTGTGTTAAGATCAAAGGTGAAACTGAGTTGTTGCTTTATTTATGCAATTAATTTTTATACGAGATCAACTTACTTCATCAACCGTACGTATTTGGGCACTCTTGTGTGTACGTAATATACACAGTCTCTACTCTTGAAAGCAATAGAGTGATTAAAACAAGCTTTTTTCTCTCTATGCCTAACTTTGAGCTTTTTATGCTAATTAATTTCTCACTCTTTCCGTCTACGTTATTTAAACTGCCACATTGCCCTTCTATATACCTACTTCATGTTAATCCAATTAGAATATTACAGCTATACATAGGACAGGTTTTATAAATAATTCAAGTGTAATTCTATTTTTTGTAAATAATTACTACAAGTTTTTCGTCGAGGAGAGAGAGAGATAACACGAGAGAATGATTCTGTTTTCCATATTTTTTGCCAGGGACTAATTAAGATTAGCATCCCATAGTTTAGTTAGTTTACTTAACTGTCAAAGCCAATTATTAAACAAACCCACGCCCATCCGACCATAATTAATAACGTGGTTTTATCTGAATTATATACTTCGAAAAAACGTTATCGCATCTTTATACACCTTTCCTTAACTACACTATATACTACCTTGGCAGAGTGCTCTAGATTAGTAATCGTCTAATGGCACACAAGAATGAATTGCGTTGTAAAGCGGTGCTCTATTGTGTGGATATTTCTATTAACTTCAGTATTGGCATTAGATACTTACTATTATACAGCATTACACAGCAATTCAACTAAACAGCCTTCCCAATACTACATTACTATTTATCAGTAGAGTCTAGGTAAGACGAATTCTTAGCTTTTATTGTGAGTTTTCTCAGAATAGGAAGATACAATTCTGTTTTTACTTTACAAACAAATACAGTGCTGAGGGTGATACTATATATACATTATTAAGTAGCGGAGCTACTTT
>JABASD010004005.1:0-17237 GCA_019776165.1 Pogonognathellus flavescens | reverse complement strand
TAACCTTCAGCAGTTGCGAGAACGAGAATTTCATTTGCATTTCCATTTTGCGCTATCTTAATCAATTCTTGTTCGTCTGACAGCAATTGGACAAATTTTTCCCCTGGAAACGTTTCCGTCGAAGCAATTACATCGTGAGTTTCTAAGCAATGCAGACGCATTTCTAGATTAGAAGAGAACAATTGCTCACATCGAGGGCATGTAAATTCTGAAGTTCCTGGTGTATTTTCCACTTCAACTGTTGTCAAGTCTATTTTATGAGCAATTTCGTGAATCCTTCTCGTTGTATCAGAATTGCACACTTTGCTGCATAAACTGCACACATATTGTAAATCGCCTCGGTTAGTAATTGGAGTACTACTATTATTGACTGGTTCCTCGAAATCAAGTTGCTTATTTTTTTGGCAGTATTCTTTTTCGTCTAATAGTTGTTGCTTAAAGGTCTGGAACTCAGGGACACTTCTTGATACAATTAGATTGTGCTTTTCTAAGCAGTGGATTTTAAGTCGCAAAAGACGTGGATTATGACTTTTAAAATCCATTCCACATTTGGGGCAGGTAACTTCGTTCGTTTTCAATATTTCATTCTCCAAAGAGGGAATGTCCAGTTTGTGACACATTTCGTGCCATTTTTTCCAGTAATACGTAAGGCAAAGTTTGCCGCATCGATAACATGTACCGTAATTATTGTTTACCTTTTTGGATTGACGTGTGGTGGCCAAAATATCAGACTTGGAGATAGATTTGCTAGATAGGTCATCTTGTGAAATATTTGAAGGTGAAGTAGCTGTGTTGCTTTTAACTGCAATTTTGTTTTGCTTACAGAATTTATTTTCTTTTATGAGTTGAAGTGTAAAATTTTCCAATTCAGTTTCGTCCACTGATACGATTAGATTATGTTTTTCTAAGCAGTGACATTTAAGTCTTAACAAACGCTGAGCAACGGTATTGAAATCCATTTCACATTTTGGACAAGTAGCATCATTTTGTTCTGCCAATGTTGCCTTTTCAAGAGTGAGAACATCCCGTGTAGAAGCATATTGGTGGACTCTCCTTAAATAATAAGATTTGAAGTTCTTATGACATTTAACGCACGAAATAGCTGTACTTTTTCTGTTGTGGTATCTAGTTTGAGGTATTTGATTGCAATATTTCTTTTCTTTCATCAGTTTCCGAATAAATGTTTCAGCGGAATATGTTGTTGTCGAAACTATCGTTTGGTGGCGACGCAAACAATGTTCACGGAGAATTATACCTCTTCTACAGTTGGCTGCACACACTGGGCAATGAAATTCTCTTCCTGTCACAATCACTTTTTGTAGTTTCTCATAATCATTTACATTTGGGGAAAGCTGATGGATTTTCAATTCATAAAATGATTTAAATCGCTTTTTGCATTTTAAACAACTGAACAATGTGTTACAGATTGACACTGATTGTGAATTTGTATTTAATTTCGAGTCATCTTTGCACGTTTTACTTTGAATCTCTGAAGAACCCGACCGTAGAGTCGAAAATTCTTCAAAAGTCTGCAGTTCGATATTTTCTTCTCCTTCTACAATGTGAACAAATGTGTGCATCCACAAACTCAACACGTTTGGGAAATCTTCGTTGCAGTTTTTACAGACATGTTCCTTCGATCGTGGATTTTCCGAGTCATGTTCATTTTCGATGTGCGATTTCAATAGTTGTTCATCGGAAAAAGTTTTGCCGCAAATAACGCAACCACTGAGATTATGAATTTGATTCAAATGTACAGCCCACGGACCTTTTACAGTGAATGGTACATCACAGTCTGTACAATAGTAAGATATTCTACTACGAGAGCAACGACCACGTTGAGGGGGTTCTGTAAGTTTATTTGTAAATGAAACTCTGTGCACTTTGTGTCCATGTAACTGCAATCCAGCCCAATTTTCATACCATTTATTGGGATTTTCGCATTTGGGGCAGACAAACGGTGGACCTTGGATGACTTCATTAAATTCTGAAAATATTTCTTCTTCGCGAATGTGAGTAATCAAATGGAAATTCAATTCTTCTTTTGAAATAAAAAATTCATCGCATATTTCACAATTGTAACTTTTCTCCGCACAAATATCCATCCATTTTTCCAAAGTGATGTCATCCTTCCAGGTTATTTTGTGGTGACTTTGATGATGACGCTTGAACAAATGGAGAGTGGGGAAGTATATTTTGCACAAAATGCAGCGAAGTGAATAAAAACCAGGTGCTTTTGCTTTAAATCGTTGAACTGTCTGTTTTTCTAAATCCAATGCAGTAGGTGGTGGGCTGTCATTTCTGTCTCGTCTTTTTCTTCTCTTAATTATTGGTGTTTCAATTTTTCGCCTTGCTATTCAGTTAATGAGCATTCAAATAATATTTAGTAAGGTTAATGAATTTAATAAAACAGCTTCAATTATTATGTAATTAATTAATGTAATGTTTTGAGAAAAATATTAATAGGCAATGACATTAAGATTGTAGCACCTACTGTACTTACCGGGATTTCGTTTTTTATTTTTACTTTCGTCTTCAGTACTCGAAACAGAATCTTCTGGAGACGAGTACTCATCCGAAATTTCGGTATCGTCGCATTCATCATTTTCATCCACAGGCTTTTTCTCACTGATGCTTTTTGTACTATGTCTTGTCGATCTGCGGAGTTCTATCGCGCTATCCATTTTTGCTATAGGATATCAAAATATAAATTATAATCATGCGAAACTTGAAAGATTTCGTGTGGGCCTATTATTTTACAAGACTATACATTATAACATTGACATTCGATTAAATTAATATTAGAGAGTACAAATGAAAATTCGCTTAAGAGTAAAAACATATTATGATCTAAGACATGTACAGTACAATATTTGCCATCATTCAATATTAAAGGAATATATTATACCTGCTGCATTTGTGTATATTTTGTGTGCATCTGCTTTTCTATCAGTACTTTTGTCACCAGAAGATCGATTGAAATCTTCTGAGAAAGAATTTTTATCAGTAGTCACAGCATCATGGTGCTCTTCATTTAATCTCAATGAGTAAGTCTCATTCTCGTACTTCTGTTTTCGAGGGCGTCTTGTCGATCTGCTTGTCTCAGTTCCATAAGGAGGGTAATTTTCGCTCATTTCTACATTATCTGAAATAATATAGCCAAACATAGTAAACATGGAACTCATGGGGCACAGGGATGGAACATCACTAATTTTAATTAATCAATTGCAATAATAACGTGTGAACTAATTTATAATGAAGTATAAATACTAAATACCGGCATTTTCTTTTTCATATTTTCTATCATCATCAGAAGTTCTATCGCAATCATCTGAAGGTGAATATTCAGCCTTAATATTATCAATCCCGTCTATTCTTGCCATCAATTCATTTTCATCAGTACATTTTCTTGCAATTCTCGTGGACTTTCCAGCTACGGATGTATCAAGGTGTTCATTTTGATTCACTCCTCCAACTTCAGCTGAAATATTATTAAATTAGTATTAACTTTAATTTCCACTGGAATATTTAAATGAATTACTAAAAATAACACTATTAAAATTAAACATGTTGTGTTTCTACATCAAAGTCAACTTCGTTCGTTCCTGTTTTTGTAATGTGAATAAGAACTAGTAACAATTTCGAGCTTAGCTGGTAGTCTCTTACTTTGTGGATGAGTTTGTGTAGCGTTGTGATTGCTTTCTTCGTTGTCACTATTTATATTTGATTCGTTGACGGATTGCTTATTTTTTTGACAGTATTCCTTTTCATCCAGGAGTAGTCGTGTAAACATCTGGAACTCAGGGACACTTCTTGATACAATTAGATTGTGTTCTTCTAAGCAGTGAATTCTAAGTCTCATAAGGCGTGGCTGATTGTGTTTGAAATCCACTCCACATCTGGGACATATAACTTCGTTCGTTTTCAATTTTTCATTTTCTAAAGAGGGAATGTCCAGTTTGTGACATATTTCGTGCAATTTTTTCCAGTAATACGTCATGCAAACTTTACCGCATCGATAGCATGTACCGTAGGGATAATAGAGCTTTTTGGATTTTTTTGTGGACAAAATTTCAGACTTCGAGATAGAATCCTGTTTGGCTTTTTCTGTAAGATTCGAATGTGAACCATCTGAGTTGTGTCCTTCAGCAATTTTGTATTTAAGACAGAATTTCTTCTCTTTTCTAAGTTGATGTGTAAAATTTTCCAACTCAGTTTCGTCCACTGATATGATTAAATTATGTTTCTCTAAGCAGTGGAATTTAAGCCTTAAGAAACGCTGAGACACGGTACTGAAATCCATTTCACATTTTGGACAAATGACATCATTCTGTTCTTTCAATGTTGCCTTTTCAAGAGTGCGAACATCCAGTGTGGAAACTATTTCGTGGATTCGCTTCAAATAATGAGATTTGAAGGTCTTATGACAATTATTGCAGTCAGTCATGGTTCTTCTTTTGTTCAAGCGTTTGGTTTCATTATCTCTTCCACTTTTTCCAGTAAGTCTTGTCGATTTGCCACCTCCTGATTCATAAGGATGTTTACTTTGATTCATTTCTACTTCAGCTGAAATATTAGTAAAATAATAAATTAACTTTCATTCATAATATGTATGATAACATTGTCCCAAGTTTTACAATGTGAATTGAATAAGAGTAAATAATTTGGGGGTTAGATAGTTTCTTAATTCTTACCTTGTCCATGATTCTCCAAACCCTGAGTTTCTTCAGCATGGTGATTACTTTCTTCGTCGTCAACGTCACTATTTACATTTATTTCGTGGAAGGATCCCTCTGACTCCAAATCGAATTCTTCTTCCTTAATCGAATTCGAGTCAAAATCTTCTGCTGCATTTTGGTAGCTGTCATAATTAAATCCGTCAAAACTATCGAATTCGTCCATACTTTCATCTAGTGTTTCGCACACTTTTTCTAATTTGAAGGCCTGACTCTCTAAACTATCTTTTGCGTGCTGAACTACTTTTGTAATTATCGATAGCTTATTTGACAGTTTTTCAAACTTGTAAAATACAGTGTACAGTTCTGCTAGCATTCTGGAACAATTTTGACACAGGGTCAGACTAAAAGAACTCAATGGGTCGTTTTCTTCACCGCCTTCTTCTTCCTCTTCTGAAACCGGGCTTCCGTTGTCGTTCTGCTGTTTCGTCAAAGTCATCAGATGATTTTTGACACTATTTTCTAAGACACTAGGAGGAACTCCGTATATGTAAGATACAGCCTGAAAATTGGTGACATCCTCAACCAGGAAAGACTGCAACTCCAAGTCGGTGAATGTAAGTGATGTAGTTCCAGCTGAAGATTTAACTTCCTCCTGCTCCATTCCAAATCCATCTCTAAAAGATTTTCTACAACTGGCACATTCATTCCGTAGTACTTTTTCAAATGATTTGAAATACATATTACACTGTTAACTTTTTTATTTAAGTTAAAAAATATTATAGACTATGGACACTTCGGAGATTCGGAGTGCTTTCTCTGCAGTTGAGTAAATGTTTTGGGTTGATGTGAATTTATGATCGGATGTTGTTCGCGGGTACTCGATCGAATGGGAGACATGTGGTTTGTTACACATACAAATTACAAATACAAGCCCGGAAATTTTTACCATGCGGTTATTTCTCTACAGTGAATTGTTGAATCCTGAATTCGGGAATTGAAAAATTGATTTTTCGGTGAGTGTTTAGGGAGAACTGTTTTTATGTAAAGTATAGTGTTCGAGTAATGCTAAAATTGTCTGAAACAAGATCTTGTAATAGTAAGTTAGCTGTTTACAATGCCAGGAGGTTATAAAAGGAAGAAGTACCATCACGGAATCACTACTGAAAAGAAAAAATACAGAACTAAACGACGAACAAGGGACATTGACCAAATTGCTGACGATTTGAGTTGCCCAGAGAAGCGTCAAAAATTGCTCGATCAACCGATTGACTTAGATTTGCCTGGTGGAGGACAATTCTTGTGTATTGAATGCGCGTAAGATAAATTGCAAATATTTTCTTTTTACCATTCATTAAAGCACGGAATACTTTTAAATTATAAAGATAGAGAGACAACAAATAATTCAAATTTTTCTATTTACTTTCAGGCGACATTTTATTGACGATCAAGCGTTGCAGGAGCACTTTCGAAGCAAAAGTCATAAGAGGCGTCTAAAGGATTTAAAAGAAACTCCGTACAGTATTGAAGAGTCAGAAAAGGCTGGTGGCCACGGAAGCTACGACATCCCAGTGATGAAAAAAGAATGAATAGCGCTTATAAGACGATACAACATTAATATATATTTTCAGAAACAACAAATACCCACCAAATACTTAAAAACCTTTCAAGCATTCAAAAATCAGAGTAATTTTAATTTACTGTCTTTATTCTTCTTATACTGTATTTTTGCTGGGTTAAAAATACATAATATATTTCCCCTTTGTAATTGCAATATGTTAAAGTAAGTTGATTTTGTTGTGTTTTGCAGATTTGTATATCATCAATTCAATATGTCCTGCGTTTTTCCTCCAATTATAAGGCAAACGTCCAAGTCTTACCACAAAGTTGGGTTTCCAAATCTGTTTCCTCGATCAACAATCGGACTACCGATCTGTAATGAGTGGAAAAATGTAATAGGCAATACACCTGAAATTCTTACAGAAAAGCAGTCACCATTCACCATGTAATTGACCACACTATTATTATTATTGTTTATAAAATTCTGTGTTACGTAATGAAAACAAAAGTTGTTCGATTACAATTTGTATTTATATACACTGAACGGCGTAAGACGCATATCGATCAGTCAGCTTTTGTTCTCATAGTGCGAGTTACTAATGAATATTCACAAATTTAGCAAAAACCTAAATCAGACAACAATTATTTACAAAAATTGACTTTACTATGCAGGAAACCATTTGGCAGTACATTCTTACAACGAAGATTCATGAGTCAAAAGGCGAATGAGTATATCCTTTCCCCTTCAGAGATAACTTCAGGATTGATAATTCCTGTTATCGACAAGGATTTTATTGAGGCCAACAAAGAACTTGTCCAAGCTTCTCTGAATGCCAGAAACTTGGGGTCTACACGTGTGAATATTTCGGAATTTCTTCAGTTATGTGAGAAACTTGCAGAATGTAAAAAACTTGTTACAGAACTGGAGAAAGAAAAAGAAACAAACAGTCAAGAGCATAAAACCCTTCGAGAAAAAGGAATGTCCCTGGATCATCCGGATGTTCGCTCACTAACGGAAAAGGGAAGAACTTTGAGGACGAAGAGCCGAGACGCCGAAAAGACGTACAATGATTTATTTAACAAAGCAACGGACATATTCATCTCAATACCTAACGTGCTACACTTTGACACGCCTATTGAAGAATCGCAAGTTATCAAAACAACAGTCTCTAAGAAAAATATCGAGCAATCGCGTTCAAATAAAGAAAATCTTTTTCTCCAAGATGGTAAGTTTTAAAAAACCAAACCATAAAATCACATTGCATACAAATAAATACGGAAATGATGTTTTATAGACAAAATTTGATGTTTTGTAATTTTAAATATAATATTTCTATTTTAGATTGCAAATCGAATACATTAAGGTCGCAAAATCAAATACCCGTTTTTCAAAGCCAGTCAGAAGAAATCCAATTAGCATTCAAAGCACAGAAGATTCTAGCTAATGCCGGTTACATCGCATTAAGTACTCCGGACGTAATTCGACGTAGTATAATTTATTCCATGGGGTTAGATAATCAGCAGTTTCATCGACTTGTGTCGGTATGAAATAATTACCTAAATGCTAAAGTTTTGTCAATTTTATTTAGTACGGTTATTGTTGATTGTGAGTATAGAGTATGCATTTTTATTATTTCATGGTTTGCAGAAAGATGTGAAGAAAAGAGGGCCTGCTTATATGTCATATTTATGCGGAACTGCGTCCCTACCATCGCTCATAACATTGTTATCCAAGTCGGTGATACAATCTCCAGAGAGATTCCCTTTAAAGTATACCATCACAGGGAAATCGCACAACCTCAAACTAGACTGTAAGCAAACCCTTCATGAACTTTCACTAGTCATTTTTATTTATGCTTCAGAGAAGAATTGCACTTTCATATTTAATTTTGAAGTTTACGGTTTTAAAAATGATTTTTGTTCATTATACTTTAGATGAAGATCAGAACTGTATGGTCCAGTGTTTAATCGCATGTACATCAGATTCTTCAGCTGAAGCACAATTCAATGATTTAGCGAAATTAATGGAAACGTTTTACTTGGAAGAACTTGGTTTAAAATATTTGGAAACTCAAAGTGTGGCTGCGCCTGTGTTAGAACCATATGAGAAAAAGAAATTTCTGTTCATCGCTAATCAAAGTGATGACATGCATAAAATAGGCGAAATTTCTTTAATCGGAGATCATTTAAGTAAAAGATTAATATCGTGCTACAAAAATGAAAAGAGCAAATATGTCTTTGTGAAATATGTGCACGCGGTCTTTCTCGATGTAACTAAATTTCTCACATCCAGTGTCTAACCCTTTAAATACATTCTTGCGTAATTTTAATTGTACTAACGTAGAGTAGAGTCTATCATATCTTTTCGTATTGTAATTATATTTAGTAGAGTGTGTTATTTAGATGATAGTGTTAATCGATTAAATAAATTCATTGTTGTATCGTTTTATTTATATATTCTTGTAAGTTGTAAGTATAACCACATTACTTTCACTTTAGTTAAAATACATGTTGGAGTTTTCTGCTTGTCCACCACTGCATTCATCAGTTACAAAAACTCATAGAAATGTTCATGGGCAATACCGAAAAAACTAGATCAACATTCTACTAATTATGACTATAATATCATCACATCCATTAACAATTAACAATTAATAATTATTTGTTTAAATAATTAAATAGTATGGGAAACTTTGTATATCAGAGGAAGGTTGTGTAAATTTTATGTTTACCTTATTCAATTCATTAACAATTTTAATTCATTAACAATTTTAATTAATTAATAATAACAATCACTTAACAAGTTCACCATTTTATACGAGGAATACGGACGAAGGAAGCAGTGTACTATAAGAACACATGCCGCAGAGATCACTGGTGCGTTCAGACGAACAAAAGGGGGGAATTCTTTCTACTAAGGTGCTCGCCACCGCTTATTTTCCGAGTTCACGAGCTTTTGATGTTTCTTGATATGAATGACAGCGTATGCTTGGGAAGCAAAAGTTTTGTTACAAATCGGACAACTGAGTCTTGTCTTCGGATGGTAATTCATTTTGTGTTTACGAAGACCATTTGAAGAAATGTAACTCTTACCACAGATATTGCACTTGGGTCTAATTCCATTGTCTTTTTCAAAGTGAACCCGTTTATGAAATCTAAAGGTATTCATATTTTTAAATGAAGCTCCGCATCTTTCGCAAATGAAACTCTTTTCAGTTTGATGGTTCTTTTTATGCGCCGTCAGAGCACCTAAGTTCCACACCACTTTTCCGCAAACATCACAAATTAATTCTGTTTTTTTCTTAATGTATTTTTTAACATTTGTTGTGTCGTCCCTACTACTCCTTTCCACTGAATTGGCGGAAATGCTAATTTGATTTTCATTTATTTCATTATTATTCCGAAAGTTGTCATCTGAAGTACCCTGCAGAGGATTTTCTGTTGTCTCCGGTTCTTCCCCCTGAAGAGTGTTGTTAACTGCAAACAACAAATTACAAAATTACTTCTTAGTCGAACACACCTGAACTTTTAAAACAACTTAAACAATGAATTCAAACGATGAATATATTATCATATACCTTATTATTGTATTAAAAATTAAAACTACAACTTATATTTTTCTTACCTTCAGTATGCCCCAGACCACCGGTTTGGAAATTTTGATTACTACTATCAATGTTTTCTCCGATAAATCGGTTCTTAACGCAAAATTCCTTTTCGCATATTAGTTGCGCTTTAAAGTTCTTTAACTGGAGTGCACTCATTGATACGATTATATTATGTTTTTCCAAACAATGGCATTTAAGTTTTGGCAAACCTTGTGAAGCTCCATCAAAATGAATATTGCATTTCGGGCATATAAGATCTTCACTATCCAAAATTACGCTTTCAATGGTGAGAACATCGCGAGTAGAAACCGATTGGTGCATTCTCATGAGATATACCGATTCGAAACTCTTGTGGCATTTATTACATTCATTATTTGTATTTCGCATGCTTACTTTGTCATGTTTCTTGATTTTCATCGATTCTTCTTTGTTGGTATCTAAGTGTGCTTCTGGACTTTCATTTTTTTGCATGTCGATTTGGTTTTTATCATTATTTTTGTCGGTAATTTGATTCTTAATACAAAATTCCTTTTCGCGTATTAACTGCCATTTCAAGTTCCTTAATTTGTGGGTGTCGATTGCAACAAGTATTTGATGTTTTTCCAGGCAGTGACATTTAAGTTTTGCCAAGCCTTGAAAAGCTGTGTCAAAATTCATATTACATTTCGGACAAATAAGATTATCACTCTTCAATTTTACCCTTTCAAGGTTGACAACATCGAGAGTATGAACCAATTCGTGCATTCTCCTAATATAAAACGAATTGAAATGTTTGGAGCATTTATTACATTTATTATTTCCCCTGTTTATTTGAACATCTTTCTCGGTTGGCTTCTTGACTTTAATTGACTTCACAGTTAATGTCACACCCTTTTTAATGCAGTCCTCCTTTTCTTTTTTCAGATTTCTCAAAAATTCATCCGACGTATAGGTTTTCGTTGAAACAATAGTCTGATGCTTACTCAAACAATGTTCACGTAGAATGATGTTTCTTTTACAGTCGATAGCACATACGGGACAATGAAAATCACGGTCTGTCACATCTTGTTGTTTTAAGAGGTCAACATCATTTATAGATTGTGAAAATTGGTGGATTTTCATTTCATAAAATGATTTAAATCCACTTTTGCAGTTTAAACAATGAAAAATGTTGACATATGATTTCTTTTGCTTCACGGTTGCTTCTGCTGTTGATACTTGGGATATATCTTGAATGTTAGAACTTTCCAGTTCACCCGAAAATTGTTCAAATGTTTGGAGCTGAATATTTTCTTCTCCTTCCACAATATGGACAAATGTGTGCATCCACAAACTCTGCACGTTCGGAAACTTTTCGTAACATTTTTCACATAGGTATTCCTGCGATACTGGCTTTTCCGATTCGTGTTCATTTTTTATGTGTGTAGTCAATAGTTCTTCATCAGAAAAAGTATTACCACAAATATAACAGCCACAGAGATTATGAATTCGTTTCAAATGCTTAGCCCATGATTTTCTGAAAGCAAACGGAGCATCATCACATTCTTTGCAATAGTAAATTTTATCATAACGAACGGACTTTTGTTTTTCTTTCCTTGGATTTGTAAATGAAACTCTGTGCACTTTGTGTCCATGCAACTGCAATCCAGCCCAATTTTCATATATTTTATTGGAATTTTCGCATTTGGGGCAGACAAACGGCGGACCTCGGATGACTTTATCAAATTCTGAAATTGCTTCTTGTTCACAAATGTGAGTAATCAAATGGAACTTCAATTCTTCTTTTGAAATAAAAAATTCGTCGCATATATCACAATTGTAACTTTTCTCCGCACAAATATCCATCCATTTTTTTAAAGTGATATCATCCTTCCAGGTTATTTTGTGGTCACTTTGATGATGACGCTTGTACAATGACAGATTGGGAAAGTATATTTTGCAGGAAATACAGCGAAGTGAATAAAAACCAGGCACTTTTGATTTATATCGTTCAATTGTCTGTTTTTCTAAATCCCGTACAGATGATGGTGGGCTGCCATTTTTGTCCCCTTTCCCATTAATTCGGTTCGGTGGGTGGGTGGGTGATTCGGTTTTTCTTTTTCCTATTGGATTATTAATAATAACTTTTAGTATTAGCACATAATAACAAACTAATTGTCAATAATTTTAATTTTTAATCTAAAGAATTACAGATAAGATAGTACACCTACCCCCGTTTCCTTTTTTGAAATTATTTTCATCGCCAGTAGTCCAGTCGGAATCTTCTGATGACGATTCGTCTGAAGTCTCATTGTCAGTACTCTCGCATTCATAATCTGCCACTGGCTCATTTTCTTCCAAGCTTTTTGTAATACGTCTTGTTGATCTGCGTACCTCTATGTCAGTTGTCCTTTTTTCTACCGGAAATCCAAACCAAAAATGACTAGTAAAACAACAATAAAACAATGAAACATATATAACCCAGAATAAAATAGTTGAATAAAAATTAAAGACGATTAACTTAACCGAAACCAATAATAAACATAACCATAATACAAGTGCACCATACCTACATTATTGACACGAATTAAAAAATGTGTAGTGTAGTTTGTAACTTTACCTTGTTCTGCATTCTTTAAATCTTGCATTTCGAACTCATTGTCTTCTTCTTCCTCATTTGTATTTAATTCGTTGAAAGAATGCTGTGACTCTGAATCCCATCCCTCCACTTTAATAGAATCAATTAAATCCAGTTCAATATGCTCCTCTGGAGAATTTTGGAAATTCTCATTAATTGGCATGGTAATTTCATTATTGTCGTTGTTTTCGTCTGTAATTCGGTTCTTAATGCAGTATTCCTTTTGGTACGTTAGCTGCAGTCTGAAGTTTTTTAATTGAAGTTTGCTCAAAGATACAATTATCTCATGTTTTTCCAAACAGTGTAATTTAAGTTTTGGCAAAGCTTGAGAAGATTTGTTAAAATGAAGATTACATTTCGGGCAAATAAGTTCCTGGTTATCCAAAACAACTCTTTCCAGGGAGGGGACATCGAGCGTGTGCACCAATTCGTGCATTCGCTTGAGATAAAAAGAATAGAAACTCTTGAAACATTTTTTACATTTATTATTTTGTTTGTTTAGTGTAGTATCTTCGTTTGTATCCATTGATTCTTCTGTGGAAGATGTTGGTTGTAATCGAGCGCTTTCATTGTCATGATTTTGGTTTTTAATACAATATTGCCTTTCTAGTATTAGCTTCATTCTAAAGTTTTTTAGTTGAATTTTGCTGATTGATACAATCAGATTATGGTTTTCCAAACAATGACATTTAAGTTTTTTATAACCATGAGGGGCGTTGTTAAAACTGATATTGCATTTTGGACAAATAAGATCCTCACTTTCCAACACAGTCTTTTGCAGATCTGGAACATTGAGTGAGAAAACTAATTCGTGCATTTTCTTGAGATAAGAAGTATGGAAATTCTTCCTGCATTTATTACATTGATATCTCGTTTCCCTACTGCTTGGTTTAGCACTTTCCTTCATTTTCTTTGATCCTTCTGCGGCACTGCTTGACTGTGACTTTGCACTTTCATTATTCTGTATGCTGGTTGGGTTGCTGTCATTATTTTTGTATGTAATTTGATTCTCGATGCAGTATTTCTTTTCGGTCATTAGATTTCCTCTAAAGTTCTTCAGTTTAGTTTTGGTTGATGATACAATTATATTATGTTTTTCCAAACAGTGACATTTAAGTCTTTTGTAACCCTCAGAACCGTTGCCAAAGTTAATATTGCATTTCGGACAAATAAGATTCTCGCTTGCCAGTATTACCCTTTCAAGGTTGGAGACATCTCGAGCGTAAATCAATTCGTGCATTCTCTTGGCGTAAGACGATTGGAAATTCTTGAAACATTTATTACATTTTTCAATTCTCTCGATTGGTTTTACGGCTTCAGGCAATGTCACACAACTTTGGATACAGTGTGCTTTCTCTGTCATCAGTTTCTTCAAAAATTCTTCCGATGAATATGTCTTCGTTGAAACGATAGTATGATGTTTACTCAAACAATGTTCACGAAGAATTATGCTTCTTTTACAGTCAATTGCACATACGGGACAATGAAAATCACGTCCTGCTACCTGTACTAGTTTGAATTTGTCAACGTCATTTATAGCCTGCGCAAATTGGTGGATTTTCATTGTATAAAATGATTTAAATCCCTTTCTACACTTCAAACAGAAAAATGTGTTGACATTGGGTGTTATTGACTTCCAATTTGCTCCTGATGTTAATGTCACTAGATTATCTTGACTGTCAGAATCTTTCCTTTGGGCAAAAAATTGTTCAAATGTTGTGGTTTCAATATTTTCTTCACCTTCCACAATATGGGCAAATGTGTGCATCCATAGACTATGTATGTTTGGAAATTTTTCGTCACAATTGTCACAGTCATATTTCTTTCCACTTTTTATTACTTCGTGTTCACTTTTGATGTGCAACTGCAACACCTGCTTATTAGAAAAAGTCTTTCCACACATAGAACAGCCACAGAGATTATGAATTTGATTCAAGTGAGCAGTCCATGCACTTTCGGCTATAAATGCATCATCGCATTCTTGACAACAGTAAGTTTTATCATTACGACCGGGTTGAAGCGTTTTATCTTTCAATTGATTTGTAAACGAAACTCTGTGCACTTTGTGTGCATGTAACTGTAATCCAGCCCAATTTTCATATATTTTATTGGGATTTTCGCATTTGGGACAAACAAACGGTGGACCTTGAATGATTTCATTACATTCTGAAATTGTTTCTTGTTCACTAATGTGAGTTATCAAATGGAAATGCAATTCTTCTTTTGAAATAAAAAATTCGTCGCATATATCACAATTGTAACTTTTCACCTCACAAATATCCATCCATTTTTCCAAACTGATTCTGTCCTTCCAGGTTATATTGTGTTGAGTTTGATGATGAAGCTTGAATAATGACAGATTTGGGTAGTATATTTTGCACGAAAGGCAACGAAGCGAATGAAAACCAAGAATATTGGAGTCTCCCTTTGGTTTTTCGAATTGATCTGCAGAAGACTTGGTATTTCCTTCCATTTTCTGCCGCTTATTGCTTCTCCTTTTTCTTGGCGACTCGATTTTCCTTTTTGCTATTGGAATTATTAATAAAAATTATATATATTACTAATGACTAAATACAGATATTACTAAATCAAAATGATTGTCAATAGAGTTTGACTTTTTACTTCAAACAACGTGTGTAAAAACCCAAGTACACTTACCCGCAGTTCCTTTTTTATAATTAGTTTCGACATCAGAAGTCCAATCGGAATCTTCTGGAGACGAATATTCGTTTGAAATCTCCTTGTCAGTATTATCACAATCATTCTTTTCTGCCACTGATTCATTTTCTCTCACACTTCTGGTAATACGTCTTGTCGATCTGCGTGCCTCTACTTCAGTTTTCCTTTTTGCTAAAATATACAAAAAAAAGCTTTTTAGACAATGCAAAGCAAGAAAATGTGTAAGAAGGAAGTAAACAAGAACTAAATGAGTAAAAATGTAACAGGTTATCATATAATAGAGCACACCAACGCTTGTATTAACAGCACTATTAGTAATTTCGTCACCAGTAGAGTAATTGGAGACTTCTACGCCATATTTATGTGGAATATCCGAAATTGAGTCATCATAATTTTCTCTTATTGAGTAGGTCTCACTTTCATACTGCTGTTTCCGAGCACGTCTTGTAGATCTGCGAGTTTCCTCTCCTAATGAAGGGCGTTCATTTTGGCTTAATTCTGCATCCTCTGTCAAAAATACATAAAATATACTTTTGTAGTTTCAATTTCTCAACACCGTAACATCTCTACTGTTGGGACTGGAGAGGATGACATAAAAATAGTTTGTGATTGGCTTCAGATTAATATTAATGAAAAATTGAGTATTTCTGTGGATAATAGTAATAAAAGAGATATTTAATTTTAAAAGGTCGTTTTTCTTACCTGAGTCTACATTCTTTAAATCCAGATCTTCAAACGGATTGTCATCTCCTTCACTAACTGTATTTGCTTCGTTGAATGAATGCTCTGACTCTGAATCCCATTCGCCTTCTACTTTCACAGAATTCAATAAATCTACTTCAGTCGGTTCCTCTTGACTATTTTGGAAATTTTCATTACTCGTTTCGTCAAAATCGTGAAAGTCTGTGGCACTGTCATCAAACTCTGAATCACACTCCAATTTAATGTCTTGAAGGCCGGAGATTTCTCTTGAATAGTGGACTCCTTTTTGCAATTATTGACTTATTGCTTGACAATTTTTCATATTTGCAAAATACTGTGTACAATTCTGCCAGCGTGATCGAGCAGTTGTGACAAAGTGTTAAACTGAATGAACCCAGAGGATCGTCCGTGTCATTTTCCGTTCGTGTCTTTCGATTTTTCTTGTCATTTTGTTGCTTTGCAGTCATCAGCTGTTTCTTTATACTGTTTTCCAAAATATTAGGTGCAACTCCGTAAACATAACAGATTGCTTGAAAATTCGTAGACGTCTTCAAGTGGGGAAATAAATCCGTAATCCGAGAAATTAAGAGTTGTCGATCTCTCAATTTTCTTTCGGCTTTTCCCATCTTCGAAATTTTTTGTACAATTGGCACATTCGTTGTTTAGTAAATTGTCCGTAAAAGTGTTGATATACATTTTGTATTGCACTCAGGGGTCAGGTTTGTGTTAGTATTGAGTGTTTTTCCTGCAGTTCGTCTGACGTTTGCCTAAGTGCACTGCGTAGTAAGCAGTTCATATTATATTATGAAATAAATAACACAAAATACGAAACTGACTGATAAAAAAGATGCAGTAAATATGAAAGATCACAGTATACATTGATCAACACTTTTCACAGATGACAATAGATGATTTTGAACTTACAAGGATTGAAATTTGCAATGTTTACTTGGGAATGGAGAACGGGGTTGAATGCTTGGATATTTCATTTCACCCGCGAGTAAGCCACCTACACGAATCTTCTTATTTCATATTTACTACATCCGATCATTTTCAGTGTCAGTCTTTTCAGTCAGGTTCGTAAAATGTATTTCTTTACTGTCCAATGTCCAACAGTTCAACTGTTAACTTCTCACTGACCAAAATAGGACGAAAAACAATATTTACGAGTACTTAGCTAATAATATGAAGTAATTTTTAATAATATTTAGGCAATTTTCATCTTTAAATAAAGTAGCTGGCGCTACTTAACAAGTGAAGAGATGTACATCAACACTTTGGAGGATAGTATACTACACAACGAATGTGCCAATTGTACAAAAAATTTCGAAGATGGGAAAAGCCGAAAGAAAATTGAGAGATCGACAACTCTTAATTTCTCGGATTACGGATTTATTTCCCCACTTGAAGACGTCT
>JABASD010004004.1:0-17237 GCA_019776165.1 Pogonognathellus flavescens | reverse complement strand
TTTGGGTTGGGTTGGGTCGGGCTCTTAATGGGTCGAAATTGGGTTGGGTTGGAAAAAGCCAACCCAATCCGGCCTCTAGTAGCTTCTACTGACTTAACTCACACGGGTAAAAAACAAATGGGAAATGGCGAATAAGCATAAACCCAAACCCTAGAGAGAATCTACAATATTACTATTATAACTCTTTAAGTTACTACAGAGCGTAAAAATTGAATACCTAAGCTACTCGCTCTGAGAGAGCAGGACATGGACATACCATAGTTTTCCATGGCTGGCTCTCTACTACTACACTACTTACAACTACAGCCTTCTTCTACAGCAGATTGAAATTGAGTGTTCACGTTTTGGGATACGAAAAAGAAGCAACAAATTCCAAACAACCCTTAAGTATTTGAATGAACGAGACAACAGAAAGAGCATGTAGGCGTGGGTTACAACTTACGATGCTCGTTGCCGCTTCAGCAACGATATAATAATATGGGGTTATTACCTAATACATTATAGAGAGAATGTAATGTGGAGTTTCAGAGTTTGGCTGTGTTGTGCCTCTCCGTGTATGTAACCGTGTGGTGAGTGTACCCTCGTAGAGCAAGCGGCGCACAGAGTAGACCTCCTAATACGCTTCTACTACGACGACTACTCGGCTGTTGCTTTATAATGGCCTATACGGAATCCGTGTTGCCGGTTGCCTGCTATGCTATCCGTCCGTTCTGCTAGCAGAGCAGTACAATTACATATCATACAGCCAACAACGGGTCTATCATTAATAATTTAGATGCTTCTTGGGGAATGGGGGGAGAGGAGGGAATGTATGGAAATTTATGCATGCCAAAATGCCGGTAAATTTTTTAATCTAGAGAGGTACCTCAAGTTAAAAGTTCAGTGGGGGCGGGGTCAAAAAACGACAAAATTTCTGCCACCGTTGCAGATGGAAGCTCCCCAACCAAAATGCAATATTATACTTATTATTCTCAATGCTGTTTATAGAGCAGTGGAGTAGTGTAGAAAACGCTGAATATTATTCACTCTCTCAGAGAAAAATGACTTAAAGAGGACCTAATAGAATCCAATGAATGACTAAATAAATTATTAACTCCATTACATATACGATTATGATTGATGATAATATTATGATATTGACCCTAATTATATTTTCCGATGTTAAAAATGAAGGTGAGCGAAGGAAAATCCGTGTTGCTCGGAAAAAACAATCAAATGCCAAATGAATTGCCATGTTGTGCCGCTGAACTGATTCACCTTCTACTGCTGACAGTGAGAGAGGGAGAGAAAAAGAGCGGATTCCTATCTAAATTAAATTCCACATAATACAACAAAATACTTTCAGTAATGCACAACATTCAACATTACAACAAATGATGTTATAAAAATAAAAAATGCTTGGAACAATTAACTGACAACAAACTGGCAACACTAACAAACCGACAGAAATCCAACGTACATGTTTAGCCGACACGGAAAAAAAGAGGGAATAGTAATTGTAATTGTAACCGAACCGGTATGCATTCCTAAATATGAAATACTATGAAAAATTGGTAAGTTACTAGATTTGATATGAATTTGAAATGTAAAATGAACTGAAGTTGATGGTTGTCGGTTTCACCATCCACTTTTGCTTATATAGGTACTGTGATAGTAATACACCGATACCGCTATTAGATAATAATATTATTAAGTGTAATAATAATAATACTTACCTCTGCGACCCGCTTAGTTCCTTTGACCTCGGCCTTTGCGTCACCCTTGTCGTTATTTTCGGCGACCTTTTCTACGGCGACTTCAGATTTATCGTTGTTGGAACTCATTTTGAATTTTGAAGCAGAGGTAATACAAGCGTGCTTGCTTCACAATGTCGGACAAAATATACGGAGCTAAAAACCTGATACTCTGTCAAAGCTTCGTTGTGAACTGAACTTCTCCAGCGATCTGAAAGAGCGGCTACTTCTTGGCTTTTGTTTCAAAGCGGTCCTGATGCCGCGGCAGCAACCAACTCATCACCCGATTGGTCCAAATTTACTGTAATTAAACAATTTATTTCAATATTTTCAATCACCAATTAATTACTCTTTCCCCCCAACTAGCCCACATTCAAAATTTCAAATTTCTCCAAAATTCTATTTAGCAATTACGATGTAAAATTGTCGGAAAAAGCAGGGGTTTGAGAGTATCTAGAGACTGTATGAGAGAGAGCTCTGGGTTTGAGTGTTGGTTGTGCGCATTGAGAATGTCCCTTATGCTTGGCAGTTGCTTGATCTTCAACCCACTCTCAGCCCCCCCTCTTCTTGTAGCATCCTCGCGTCGATTTCTCCGGGCATTTGTTTGGCGTTCTCTCTGCTGTGTTTTACTTCATCGGTATGCAGTTTCCACACTCCACACTATCCTCGTACATATTCACGTTCAGCACTACCATAGTACATACAACAAGAAGAGGCGTCCGGCGCGTCCGGTCCGAGATTGCGATTGGTTACGTATTCCATACACTAACTAACCTAACAATAAGTATGCGTTAATCCATTGATACATAATACATACCTATGTTTAGTTTGGCAACAGTATAGAATGGAATACTCTCAGAGAAGTAGTCTCATCTCACCCGAACCCGAAGCTTCACTCTCATTCAACCTGTCTCCGTCAACGTTACACTCCGGCCGTGTCTTACCGAGCCTCTGCCACACTGTCCCTGCTTTAGCGGTGGCTCCGCATACCCATCCCATGCAATGTGTACCAACCGGCATACTATCCTACCCATCCGCCATACGTACCCACCTACCTTAAACTTAACGTAGTAGCTAATAACGCTTTTAACATTTATACTCCTATCTATTATTACATTACAACAATAATACAATGTCCTGTATCGGGTGTACACAGTTGTAGTACCGTATCGTAATAGGGAATTTGCGTCTGGAGGTACATGGTACACCCGTGGACGTACAACGTAAAATCCGTGTGTGTGTCTTATAGATGTTGGCAATTCAAAGCCTGGCAAGCACAGGCATTGCATTGCATCGCACGCGCACCCTATAGCTTGAATTGGTTCTTCACATTCAGTTCGTTGTGTCAAAGTTTGTGTCTGTCTGTATGTGTGTGAGTGCCATGTCGTACGCTCTGGGTTGGCTTATTGCTGGCTTGGCTTTTGGCGTGCCTTTGCCACTGTACAGTGTGCCGCAAAACTGGGAAAAATAACCCTAGGAGGCCTCATATGCATAATCATAGCTGAGAATTCGGGCCAGTGGCCTTTTCTTTGGGACACACTGTACAGAGCGACAGAAAATGGATGGATGGATGGTGGGACTATTATGGGACCGTATATAAGACAAATGTCTTTGACTGCTTGCTTTGGCAATTGCCATCCGTGTCCGTGTTGGTTGGCCGTGTACTGGTTCCACTCGACTGGCTGTCGCTGCCCTGTCCCGTAGTCCGTCCGTCCCGTGTTTCTATCGGGGAGGTAATAGTAACAGATACGGCCGTGGTAACAGAACAGAAGATACAAAGATGCGATGGGATAATATTATAATAATACATGCATGAGTCCAGACTAATGTAATAATGGAGTAGCTTTGCTTTTGACTGAGACTTTTGAGAGAGACTGTACTATTTTACAATGTGGACTGACTACTACACTAAACATACATAACTACTACAACTCTGACTCTACTGTCATTCTTGATACACACACAGTGCTTTCTTGGAGTTGCTGCTACTCTGGTTCTGGAAATATCATGTAGGTATTGTAATATTTTAGTTAAAAAGGTACTGTACAATAAAGTTGCGTTGCATTTTAGGTTCGGGTCTGTTGTTGAAAGCAGCCTGCAAAGGAAAGGTGTGCATGCTCTATTTGTATATAATATTCTAGGGAGACACAAAAGACAGACCCAGAGTAGCTCACAATCAGAATATTACTATCATACCACCCCACCGGTAAGATAGTATGATGGTGGCGGCCGCCGATTATTATGTATTTGTGCCCTAAGTAAAACGCTATCCCACACTGTTATCATGTCATCGTGCATTCTGTACTATTTCATATATACAGAAACTGAACTGAATTCAACTGAAATACAATCGAGACAATAAATTTTACAAGTATAAAGTGACCCATCATGTTACGTTTCAAATGCCGCTCACTGTACCAATATACAATTACTAGGCCAATACTTTGTTTTATTTTTATTTCTAAACCTTTTTTTAGCTTACCTTTAACCAGTATGAAATATTCTGATATTAAAATTAGATACATAATTCTACCTATTCTACCATGGCAGATTCAATAAATTTCAATACATTTACATGCATTTTAACCCTTTTTAGTTATTTCCTGTTGCTACCTATATATACTAATAATAAAAGCATTGCTAAATTATTACACAACATGAACTAGGTAGGATTTATTGGTAGTACCTAACTTTAATCATATATTATTTATTTTATTTTATTTTACCTATAATATTGTATTCAATGAAAGTGCACAGCAGAAAGGAAATCGAATGAACTTAAAATAATGTTATTTCCTCTGAGTAGAAGCAAATCTTAAATAAGCCAAAGAAATAAAGGAGTCTTAATTGACGGCAACGAAGAGAAGTGAGACAGGCTCTAACTTATTGCAATTAAAACTAAAAGTGCTCATCGTGAAATGGCAGCTTGACAGACAATGAAACAAGCGTGTTTGTGTAAATGCTTACATTTTAAAGTTGGTTTAAAACTAACTAGTAAGCTTTTTTATTTGTACGGGCTTTTCAGCTCATCATTCACATACACGAAATGTAATAGAACGATGAAGCTACACTTATACATTACATTACATTCAAACGCAAACGACGCAACATGCCTAGTAGAGGCCGGATTGGGTTGTGCTTTTTCCAACCCAACCCAATTTCGACCCATTAAGAGCCCGACCCAACCCAACCCAAAACCCAGAGCTAGAATTGTATGGCCAACCCAACCCAACCCAATGCTAAACCATAACCCAATCTAACGCAAAGCCACAGCAAACCCCATATATATAAACTGAAATGAAGCCACAATCTATGATGAATTTGAGAGTTACTGCTGTATTGAGTACCTTCCACCTCAAAATGTTTACATATA
The DNA here is from genome assembly GCA_019776165.1 of Pogonognathellus flavescens. NCBI lineage: Eukaryota > Metazoa > Arthropoda > Collembola > Entomobryomorpha > Tomoceridae > Pogonognathellus > Pogonognathellus flavescens. The sequence continues at coordinate 12,131 of JABASD010004004.1, read as the reverse complement.
TGAATATTAAGTTAATACCGTGAGGAATAAAACACTATTGACAAATTCATATCGATGGCTCAACCCATTCCGACCCAATGTTTTCCAACCCAACCCAACCCATTTTTAATGACCTTCGAAAAAACTAAAACCCAACCCAACCCAAATCGGATTGGGTTGGCCCAATTTCTGGGTTTTGGGTTGGGGGCCGGCCTCTAATGCCTAGCAATCCTATAAAGTACTCTCCAGGCTAAAACCCAACCTCACACAGCAAACGTGCATTTGTCCCTATTTGAAGAAAATCTCAAATCAGGTTGCCGGCGCCTCCCTTACTTTAAGTTATATACCAGCGCTGCCTTTTTCTTATGGCATACTTCGGTGGTAAAAACCCGGAGTTCCACATCGAAAACAGATAAAAGTTCAGCCGTCACGGTAATACTGCTTCAATTTGCATACATTGGACAAACTTCAAGAAATTCTCAAATGTAACAAATACACAGTAAAAAAATTGATACTGAATATACATAGCTCTCTTTAAAATTAATAAAATGAAACATACAGTCCGAACAGAAACTGTCCACTTGTAAGTGATATTATGTAACTGTGTCATAAAACTGTGTGTCCTTACAAAAACATCATTTAGAAATTACATTTAATTATTTTGACACAATTCTTAACTGAATATTAATCGCAAAATGATGACATAAATAAATAAATAATTATTCATTGGAAATACTTTAATTGGAGAATAGGAGAATATTATTCTCACTTGTCATATTATTGTAATCATTTTGTTAGAAATAAAGCTAACACTATAATAATAGTGATGAGGCCGCATTTTTCAATCAAGTAAGGTAAAGTTATTACATACACTGTACAATGATAATTATACTTGATGGACACGAATAGGATGCTTGGGAAATCATTTAGTTTATTTTTAGAGGTGGGAACGGGTTACGGGTAGTTTTATGATAAGCAGCATAATATTACCGCTCTTAATTATTTGTAACTGAAACTCAACCACGTCCTATAATACTTTAAATGTGCCCTGGCCTTGATTACATGGATGGAACTACACTACAGGTATCCATCCAGTACAGAATGCTACATACCTTTGGAAAACCTTAAAATTAGAGCAGCGGCAAAATGATAGGGAGATCAGATAATCTGTACGCACCTGTACCTGTGTGCACCTTCTTAACACTCTAGTTTGCATCCTGCATCTATTTAAGGAAAAGTAATTTTGCTTTTATTATAGTATTTATACTTTTGTCTTTTTTGGCTTGTTAACTATTTAGTAATCAAGTTATGAATGCAAACTGCGTCAATGCGCCTGATAATTTACTATGTATATGTGCCATCTATGTTCACAACGCTTCTAAACTTTATAAGAAATCGGTATAAAAATTTTCTACATATTATTTTACACAACTTTGAGATTTTCATGACTAATTTAAAATGGAACTATTTCAATTAGTTATTCTAAGCTACATCAAGTTATGCTATGGATCGTAATAACAAGTTACATGATGTTGAACATGACATGCTACATGTAATAAAATACTCTCCGTTCGCAAACAGACAGAGGTTTTATTTTGCTTGAAATATTTCTTACTTATTGAGACGATTCTAATAATTTTTGCTACACAAGTCATTTTCATTAAATATTTATTTAATTTTCTGAGCACTAGGAAATCAAAGTTTCGCATTATTTTTTAGGAACCATGTAATTGTAACTTGCAATTACAACTAGGTAGGTAGATCTGGAAACTACCTCCCAGAAATAATTTTTCTGTAGCAAATAAGCCTCGCAAACGCAATTCATTCCACTCACTGAGCCGCGAGCGTCAAGTTGAGGGAATACGGTACAACTGCACAGACATACACTTCGCATTTCTACGCAGACCGAATGAAGCCACCATAATACAATGAATTAACTACTGCTCTTTTCGCACACCCACCATACTATGTAAACTATGTACCATACACCATACCTACTTATAACATGGCATAGCACAGAGATAGCGTCCACGACCTACCAACCAACAAAAAATACCTATTTCCAGAATTGTATCAAAGTAAGTAAAATTATGGAAAGGAACAATCATTGTTATTCATGAATGACCACATAAATGTAAATGTCACAAGAGATTTTAAGCCTTAAACCACAGCTATCCAGTTATAACATAATTCTATGTAATCTACAATGAAAAGTTCCCATAACAAGAAAACCGGTAAAAATTACGCGGTTTTACTTCCCTCCATATATTATATTGCCGAAAGGTATATTGTTACAACATAATCAATTTTTTAGAATTCCCTAATGTCATTAACACTCTGAGTTAACTTTGAAAAATACTGGATAATAAACTGGAAGACTAACAACAATATGCATGAACTCTAACGAGCGGATTTCATTTGAGCTTATATTTTAACATGCTGTTTTGAATAAAATAATTCACTGTTTGGCTATTTTCTTGTATACTCTCATGATGTGCAGAAACGTGAAACGAATATGGATGTTGGTGTTTAGAATACAATAAATTCAAGAGCCATTATGATAGTTATGACTTCACCGATGCTGGAACCTGCACTAATTGGAATACAAACATCCTTCTTTACATGACACAAAAATATTATTGTAGGCACCCAATAGATAAGCTCAACTAAATTCTGTCTCAGTATATGGCTGGAACAATGCATGTCATAATAATGTTATCATCACTTATCTTTCTACAAACACTTCAGTTTTCAATATAAAAATATTGTGTACTGTCTACTCCAAGACTGACACTGCTTTTACTAATGCAAGTACCGATGGTTAGTATTATTGGTATGCAGTTGGTATGTATTTTTACATCTATAGATATCGAATTGCGTTGTATGAAATATATATACAGGGTGATAAGGTGCTCTTTCTAGCTGCTTATTGTCAATAGACTGGACTTTAACAACGATGGACATTTTCCAGAAATTCCTACCTTCATCTTCCGATTATTCTATTCCATTCTAATCTTCTTGTATTAGGTATTATATTATAGGCAACCGTACCAATGAAAAACATTTGTATAATATTAGTATGGAAATGTTCACAAATAACGATGATGCCGCAAATGCCGCTATTCCAACTTTATTTCAATATTTAGAATGCAACAAGAGAGCGTCAGAGTTTGCTTTATATTTATAATAATGTTGCCACATGTAACAAGATTCCCCACAAATCCCCAATTTATTTTCTCTACTGTGCACTGGACAGTAATCTCCATAAACCGCTTACTTCCAATTATAAAGTCTCATATATTGAGAGAGATATTATAGGTAAGAAAACTAATGACTACTTCACCTTTGCAAAAGAGCAGTACACTTTATTAGTGGAGTCTCAAAATCTCAGTCTTCAGAACCAGAACCGGACACAGACTAGACTGCAACCATAATTTTGAACCAATACAATCGTCGGTACAAATCGAGTTTGCAGGTTAATATGAAGTATTGGTTCAATAGTTTCACACACACACACAGACGCACACATATTGACAGAGTTATTCGAAGATTTTTTTCTACCAGACGCAAATGAGAATGAGATGCATTATGTATTTGTCAAAAATCAAGATGCATTGTATTAATGTTAGTAAGTCTACCATGGATGATTTATTGGTATTGGCACTACTGCAGACTGCATCTCATACTTATTACTAGCTATTGAATGGAATGACTATAATTTAATTCTATTTGACAAGTTGTTCATTTAGTAGATTGGTACGATCATTATTATTCTTATGATTAATCATTTACTGGAGGTACTTATCATATTATACTTCTTCTTGCATATTTTTATTATATTTGTGGTTGCATACTGATTGACTTAATATTTTATTCTTATATATTAACCTCATTATAAGTTACGATTAAATGACTATATGCATACTTATTAGATAAGTTGCTTACTTTAAGAATCTGCTTCTGTACTTTCTTCATCATCATTTGTTACTATATTTTCAGAAGCAACTTTCTGTGAATTCTGCACTTCATCTTTTTGATTGTTTTGACTCGAGGTTGTACTACTTCCGTTTACACCGTCCATAAGGCCTGCAGATCCAGAAGCAAGTTTGCATTCTAAAAGCGTCAATCTTTCCTCTAGTTTCAGAAGCTGATAATGCATCTTCTCTAATCGTGTTTCACATATTGTAGAGAAATGATTTAAGAAAGACACTGTGGTTTGAACATAATGGTTTATAAATGCTACCAATCGTCTCGAATCTAGCGATTCAACCTGAAATGTTAGAACAGAAAAATTACATTCTGCACACAGCAATGCTTCAAAATATACGCAATCTTAAATATGTATGCCATATTATGGTTTTGTAAAGTAACATGCACGTATTTTAATTAATTATTTGTGGTAAGACTAATATAGAAGTAATAAATGTATAGATAGCGATAATAAATCTAAAAAATATGTTCTGATTTCGTTATTTTATTTCGTGCGCAGAGTAAATGAAAAACAAACACACGACAAATTATTTGAGTATTGAGTAACTTGTATGTTACACTTACAAAATTAAAATTAATGCACAGCGTGACGTGTTTAGTGTCATCCAATACGATACTTTTATTAGCGAGGTTTATAACAAATACAGTAGCATTCAATACTTACATCCATTCACTACTACATAATGGATTACAATCCATATCAAAATGTCACAAGAATATGATTCATCATATTTCGCTATCAATCGCTTACACTATGCTAATTATACCGTCATAAAAATCCACTAAAATATACTACACATCATACTACTGTTTCAAACAAGAAGACTACAGATTCAACCTCAAAAATAACTACTGTAATCGAGAAACCAGTTTTAATATCTTTGTAAAACCTGCAATCAAATGTACCTTCCAGACAATCAATTTTTATCATATTTAAATTTGACTTTCGACCTTTAACCTCATTTAATGCCACAATTGAATGATTATTACCTCCTTTGATTTATAATCTCGAGATTCGACTAGAAATGCAGAATATTCTAAAACTCACATTATTGATGTCAATGCCAGAAACTGCCACTGAAATTGTGTCCACGTCGTCCATCATGTTAATAATAAATACTTAATTTCAGATTGTATTCAGTCCTCAGGTACCTTAAATAAAATTGGGCAACTTTAATTTAAAACTGCACTAAACAAAATCAGTAATTATAATACATGATAATAAAATTTATTACGATACAATACTTACAATAAACAGTCAACAGAGTTACACTTTTAACTGTGATTAAGCTATCAATTACACAGTAGCTAACATTTAGTGATTAAATACTTACATTCAACATTAGTCTTGGACTTTAAATTTCCTTAAATATTGACCCCCGAAACTAGTATTTAGAGTATTTTGTATTTGTCTTTTTTCCTCGTTTAGAATCCTCACCTCATTCAAAACAGAAAATGATAAAACGGAGATTCCCTATAGTGTTTGCCATTTATAAACCCCTAAAATTTGCGATATTAATTAAATAATATGACTATGATTAAATTGTCCCGAACAATCAACAATACAATGGGTCCTTTCGAATTATAATACAAATGTACATTTCCCAGAGAAGGAGTGTTTAGGACTGTTCAATTCAAACAAACCGCCTGCCACAACTCAAGGTGTCCATCCAAACAATCTTGAGATACTCAAATCTTGCGATTCCCTCTCACTAACAAACAAGCAATGCAAAATGCAATAATAATTGTTACGTGTCAATTGTCAGAAAACATGCAGATTCAAAGATACATCAGTCACGACCACCACGTACCAATAAAAACATACAAATTATTTGATTTCATTTGAGACTTTTATTATCGCGTCAGTACCGATCAGCTCTGGGCTGGTCTGTTCAAAAAAGTTAAAAAAAATATCGGGTGACACCGCTTTCATTTAATTAATAACTGAGCATCCCAATAATGTTGTACATCAATTATGCTTTTGTAAAAAATATCCGTGCTTGCAAAGGCGTTTATAGGATTTTCAAATGGAGGGGTTGATGGGTCTCGAGAGGTTTGAAGGCTCAAAGTTCAAAAATTGTAAAATTTATGCCCTTTAAATTAAAAAAAAAATAGAATCCCTTTTTTCCGGAATCTTTGAAAGCGCTCATACGTAGATACGCCCCAGCGTGCTTTTATAATGCGGATCTCAATCTATATTTTTGCCACTATGTATATTATACCTAGATATAAGCTACATCTTATTTAGAAATTATTAAAAACTTAAATGGTATTATTATACTTAAATTAATGAAGCCACAATATTGTAATAAATGTTAAAGCATTCTTAATATAATATTATATCTGTTACACAAAGTTTTATTAATAGTTTCATATAATACTACAATACTACCAGGTAATCTTCATTCTTCTTGCTAATGTGGTGGTAAGGAAACTCCACTCTTCTACGTAGACTCTAGAGATATTAGGTTGATAGGGCAAATATTATAGGTATTTGAAAAGCAAGTAGTATATAGTTTGTAAAGAATAATTTGTGAGTCCGGAGGACAGCGACAGGTCATGCAAGTTACCTATCCATCAATATTCCGGCTTGTCTAGATGTATTTGTATAGTTAGTGTTAGTGATGTAGTAATGTAATGCTCACACAAAAGTATTCTTCGTGTTGTTGTCTTGAGCTGTATTAATGTTAGTTAGTTACTTTGTTTGTTAGTTATGGTTGTGGCATGCCTTATGCGTAGTATTGTTATTGAATTTCGGTAACTTCAATAATATTATAGTACAGGGACATTGTTAAACATCTGAACATTTCTGAAGAACGAATTCTGTTTGACACGTGTAAAAGGTTATACCTATACCATTACATACACAAGATATGACTGTTTCTATTATTATTTCTCTTCTCGTTAAGTCACCATATAATAATATGCATACAATACGTTTCAAAATACCCCAGCTAAAATGGAAATTATGCTTCCTGTTAGTTAAAGTTACTTTTCATACATAGTAAAATATCAATAATTCTATATAAAAACATTCTTCACATTTTAATTTCAAAATTTTAGATTTATTCATAATGACCCTGTACAACAAATAGAATGCGTACAAAATAATGTAATATGTTTAGGTATATTATGCATGAAATAATATTTCATTATTGTTGGTGTATAAGAATGCATAGGTTGTGAATTCTCGTAGTAGTAGTCTGAGACCAAAACACAGGTACTCTTGTATATTATAAGTAGGTATTATTTGTGTCTGCTGTTGCATATGGATAGGTTGATGTAGACTAGAAGACTTTCGTATTGTTATATTTAAACTGAAGTTAGTAAACTGCACAGGTAGTAGAGGAGGTAGATGTAGTAGAGTGGTGGTGTATAGTAGTGGATTTGTATTTTGTATAGGTAGAGTAATGTAAAGTTACACACTTGGTGTGTTGAACTGAAATCTGTTGGCCAGGTGAGATTCCTTTGGCTTTTAAATGGGAATTGGCATGGTTTGCATGGCACCCCTTAAAGCTACATTACATTTTCACTCTCCTTCTTCTTCTGGTGCTCAGTTGCAATCGTAATTACATCCTCTCGGCCATCTCGTCTCCTCGCTTTACCTTTACCACCATACATACACACCAAGCCATAATCCAAAGAATCTCAATCTCAACTTACCTGCCTGAAAGTGAAGGCTGACACAGCATTACGTCTCTAACACTACCACTACCAGCAAACCAACATTGACTACCATCCAATACAAAATACACGTAATATTAAACAAACTTATACTAAAGCTACAATACAGACTGTTATAGGTTTCCTATACGATTTTGTGCTTTGTATAATAATTCGTAATAAACGCAACTAGTATAAGTTGTTGTAAAGTGTCTGTAGTAGTCTGTGTGTCTACTTGTATGTGTTAAAGAGTGGAATATTATGTGCATGTAATGTGTGTAGTCTGTGAGTACTGTACTGAATGTAGTTTTTTCAATTGTGAGCAACACAACACATAACAGAGCAAAAATTCTATTTAAATGTATTCTAGCATTTCCATTCATTTGCATTGAGCAGTGTGTTGTATTATTATGTTCTGTGTTTTGCTCTGCCCATTCATTCATGCAGTCGTCGTGTCGTGAGAATCCTAGTCTTTGTTTTCCCACTGTTACCACATCGTACAACAAATTCCTTCTCTGAGGAGGTTCTGTGTTAGTAATACTAGTACCGTTACGTACATCACGCAAATAAAGTTTCTCTAAACAAAACGGACGTGGACACACAAGTTTTGCAATAGGATTTCCATAATCAAATTCTTCAAAACATTTTTCAGTTCGCACATCGTCAACAATAATTTCAACATTCCACGTATACACACACTCGTCTCAAAATAACGCAATGTAAGTCTTCTGCTATGTGTAGACTTTTGTTATTTCTCGCTTTGAAAAATACTTTCATCAATAATTCAGAAATTCATTATGTGAGTGTGTTTTATAATGAGTATTTTGTCGTCACGCTATAATATTTACTTTAATTATGTTTCTTTCTCTAAACAAAATATTATTCTATTTTCCGTCCTTCATGTGTATGTCGAAGTTGAGACGTGTTTTAAAGAGTTTTAACATTTCCTATGGAATACCAATGTTACAAAATCATTTGTTTTTAAATGTGTAATTACAGCTTTTATTAGAACAAATCATTTCAAATGCAAGCATAATAACAATAACGTAATAATATTGTCTTGCTATTTCCGTGAACTGTGGAAATAATTTTGGCAATGTTTAGTTTATTGTATACGTTATATTTATTTTGGTCTTAACTTTTCCTTCAATATTAGGGTTACGTAAGTTAAGTAAACAGACAATGCTATTTCAATGCACCTCATTGTTAGATAAAAGCGATTTCAATCTTCATTTTATGTATAAGTAGCATAGCATCTATAGGTGAAAAAGATGTGAAACATTAAAACACATCTAATGTACAATGTGCACTTGTGCGTAACATAAGCTGGTGAATGTTTCTAAGCTACAGGCATAATAAAATCGTGTAAGTGAGTGAGGGGTGTTTTTGGTGTACCAGTAGCATCATAGCAGTGACAGTAATAGCAATAGTGATAGTGATGGTGGTTTTGCACCATGAATAAATAGTAAATCACCACTCAAGATCGGGTCAAATCTAACATAAAGATACAAGTGTTTCCTAAAATGTATTTTACTTTTCTATTCTTCAATTTCATTCTCGTTTATTTATAATACAAGTATCTTTTACCAAAGTACAACCATCTATAATAAATTAGTTTTAACATGCTATTAATTACATAACATAATATAGCATTCTGTTTATTCAAAAATCAAAAAGTGGTATATAAAACTATGCGTTTTGAATACCTGAGACAGTTCTACATGGTTTAACCGATATAACAAAGACTACCAGGTAAAAAGTGTAGGAGATCCTCAGATCCTGCATTACTCTGCGTGTGCCTGACCTTAAGGAAACGTATTCGCGGCATATATCAAGGATATCTTGCCAGTTAAATCCAAAATTCGTCATCCACCCTTAACAGGTAGTTAGGCAAATGATTTGCAGTATGAACAAGGTAAAAGTGTTATGATTTGTTAGAATATATAGTGGGGCTGCTACATATGCTCTGGTAGTGTTAGTTAAGTCTGAAATAAGAATGAATCAACACATAGTGTTACAGTACACGGAGTATAGGTAGGAGAAGATAATAATTATTTTGATGTTCTGACATTAGTATAAACACAGTAGTAAGTATAGTTTCTCTTTGCAAATCATGTCCTTAATGTTAATTTAATGATGCTGTATTGCACGTTAAGCACAATACAGTACGGCTACTTACAATTTTGACTTCAGTGTAAAATCACTGTAATATTTCCATTAGAAACTAAAAGTCAAATTTTTCAAGCTATATCCCAAGGCTTCTGTGTAGTGTAAATCTAATGTTACATACGATACTACAATATTATAATAAGACTGCTATACTTATACAATACTGTGGCTATGAGCTATAACTTGTTACTTTGTGTGCAAAGTTAAGATTAATGAAAGCTACATTCTTCATGAAAGTGAGTCTTGTTGTTGTGAGTTGGTGATTCAGTGATAGTGCAGTTGCAGCAGGTACTGTGTAAATTATTATAAGCATAAGGGTAGTATACAATTTGTCTACATCATAACGTATGTTCCTGTAGTAGGTAGTAAAATGGAATAATCAATGTAAAAAGAAACCATTACATACAAAAAATGATTATATAATATAATGCAGATTGCAGTGTGTTTTATAAATCAAACATATTTGCCATGTATAGATTACACTGAATTACTAATTACGTTTGTAGTCTAATAACTGCAGGCATTAATATCAATATTAACTGAAATATTATGAGAGGTGGGTGCTGTTATTAAATTGGAATCAGTAAACTTTTTCCATGTTACACTTTTTATTAGATAGGTAGTAAATTTTATTATTGTTTTTAACTACGATACTCATTACACTCAAATAACAATATAAACCATTCATGTGAGACAGATATATCTTGCATATATTAAAATAGTCGTAGCTGATTATTATTATTATTATTATATTTTTATAGAGTTAGCTTTGATGTACATCTTTGTACGAGAGCAATCAGTAGTCCAGCTGAAAAATTGTTGAGCGTCATAATGGGTAGGTACAAAAGTAATTCGATAAATTAGTCAGCTAAAGTGACACTGTGGACATTACTTACGTACACAGAGATGTAAATATGCCATGATCAGCATAAGTGGAAATTATGAATATATTTATGCAATAACAGAGAGCATAGGCATAGGGGGTGTATCGATAAAGAGAAAAATGATTATAGAATTATGATAGAAGAAACAGAGCACATTACATGAATTGATTGCCTTTGCCGCACCTATGAAGAATTAAGGCCAGCGTCCTGAAGGTTGACGGATTGAATGAATCATATTAAGCTGATATGAATGTGGATACCTTATTTTATATTGTACTTTATAGCTGAAAACGGCCAGTCTACTACATTATAAGTGTGGTTGTTATTGGTAGATTATAGTGACCGTTGTTAGTGGTTAGCTCTTAAATTTCAAGGAATGCTTGTTGAACATTGGAAACGTTGTTGTTGCACTGACGTGAATGGTTGACAGAAACATAATAAATACAATACGTATACCTGGCCTGGGTTGAGAGACGAAGGGGTATAGGACGTAGATGTAATATGTTTACTGTTCTGTTGACCATTCATCTTATAACACAGACTTTCGTGACAGGATGACTACCTAATTCAGTTTCTACAAGATCATTGAGATCAAGCAAGGTCGAACTATATGGCTTGGCTAGGTACTCTCTATTGACATTCTTTGCGCGTAATAGATTACACAAGCTCACTTATAATACATCTGTGGAATCCCTATAAGATATTTCGATGTTAACACAATATCTTCCATTGAAGGTGTTCACAAATAACAATGAAATGAAATGTCTACCAATGCTCAAATTACTTTACATGCGTGTATCAGATGATTCTCCTTATGAGTCTCACCTTTATTCAAAATAATCTTTAAACATACATGGATTATTTTCAAGTCATTTTTAGACTTAAAATAATTTAGCAAATGATGTCACACATTGAATTAAATAAAGTGGGACATTCTAGTAGCTTTTGAGTCTATTTCAAAATATGAGTAAGTTGACGATGACGACCACACCTTGTCATGCAATATTTCGTTTATACAATATTTAAATGATCTGCTTAATGTACATACTTTATGATTGCCCTAATTTTGTTGTCAGGTGGAGTAGGGAGATGATTTTGGGCTAAACTGCATAAAAGTTCATTTTGTATGACATAATTAAGACTTGTCAGTTTTGATGGAAATAGCAAAGTAAATATTATGTTTGTCACGGAACGTACAATATAATCAACGGAACGAGCATTATGGTTGTCATTTGTAATTACGACGCTTCATCACAAAAATTCTATCTTCAATTTGCTTGAATGTTTGATCATTGATTGGGTGTGTTATAGATTACATAAGGAAATTAAAAGGAATGAGTTTGCACAACGAGATATGATAAATACACGCTGCAGAAATTGAAGTCATTTTGAATGGCCCATGCAGGAGGATGATGATGGTCTCATCTATCTCATGTTATGTTGTGA
>JABASD010004003.1:0-17237 GCA_019776165.1 Pogonognathellus flavescens | reverse complement strand
AGCTGAAGCATTCTATTGTAATCTGAACACAAAGGATGGAGCTTACTGAAACGAAATCTAATCCTAGTGTTCAGACCTCCCTGCGTCTTTAAGACCTTACCGATTTTCTTATAGGCGTCATCCAATATAAAATATATCGAATAGATACTACGGTGTATTTTAAGGGACAAACAGTAGCAAGAGGTACTTAGAAAACAAATGCATGATGATATGACAGCCAGGGCTACCTTTCTTCTTTGAATTGTTAATTTTCTGAGAATCCCAGTACCTATGTCCTTTTATAAACATAGTTTACGCCAAAGTTAGTACTGGCATAGACTTATTTAATTTCTTGGTTGTTTATGCATCGTTGATGTACAGGGCGTGTGACAATAATTGAGGCCCCATATGGAACATGTACTGGTACTGCACGTATAGATCCATGATGTAAATGTTTCAGCGAATTTTTGGGGGCATTTAAAAATAATATTTTTTTGTATGCGCGATACTCTGCGCGCAAGTGCGCTTAAAAATTAAAAAAATCCAAAAATTGCCCATTTCTAAACAGTTGAATGTAATTCAACAGTCGTACATTTTTTTAAAAACAGACTTCACAGCTGTATTATGAAATGACGGGCAAACAAACGAAATTTTATAATATTCGGCGAAAGTCGATTATCGGACTTTTACGACAATGGCGGCCAAAACTACACAAACATTTAGAAATGAATAATTTTTTAATATTTCCCTTTAAAGAGCAATTGCGCATAGATTATCATTTATACAAACATTAAAGATTATTTCGTAAATGCGCAAAAAGATGATGTACACTTTCTGTAGCATCTAGCATGAGTCTTTTTATACAGTCCCAGGGAAAGCTCCAGAAAGGGGCTCAATTATTGTTACAAGCCCTGTACATTGATCGTGTCGAAGGTATCAGAAGAGAATTTTTAGTGGGTTTAGCCTATAAATATAAGCATAGAATAACACCTATACAAAAATTGAAATAACAATCGAACAAACAACTTGTTGTTCTGGCACAGAATTGAAATTATTCTTAGTCGGGATCTGGTTATTCAGGGCCGCGGTCCCTCTTCCCCTCCGATAACCAGAAGAGTGCACTTTTCTTTCCCTCTGCAGTATCGTTTCCAACTTTCAACTGAATGCACGCTATGCATTTCTTTCCAATTTCACAAATGTGACTCTGTTTTTGATAATCCATTTAAACTTCACTTGGATGTTTGACATTGAAAATTTATACCACTAATTAGTTAACTTAAAATGTGTCACGGTGTGTTATAAATCATAAAGAATGTTCTACTACCAATTTGAAGAATTCCTGATTGAAATATAAAGTAAGCTTTTCTACTCTATACAAAATATTTCAACTCTTTGAGATTGGACACTAGCGATAACCCGATCACGGACGTCATCGTAATTTCATTACAATAATAATAATCTTTCATTTGTTTGATTGCTGCGATAATTCTTATACTGCGCTAAAAAAGTTATGTATGAGACTGGCTGTAATGGCGGTTTATGTGATATCGGTGTAGAATGTGTGCAATGTACGCACAGTCTCATTATCAGTACCCAGCATGTTACACATAGACAGAGCAATAGAGTTTACTGTATTATAGATATGTAAACACTTGGGACCATAAAATAGGCACGAAACCAGCATTTTAACTGTCACTGCCAATTAAAGATGTTTGCAACTGAATTTTACTATTTCAATATCCGTGTTGCATTATCTGGGCGGACTAAAAATTGTCAAATGAGTTGTAAATTGTTGTTGTCAACTGCTTTGACTAACTTTGAATGAATTCAGTTGATTATTCGTCCAGATATTCAATTACATGATACACAGACAGACAGAACGCTCCTATAAAGTAACTTTCGCCACACAGCATCAAATGTCCCAGATAGACTCCTTTTTCAAACTAGACCTTTGTTGTGACAGAGATCTCGTATGTCAAGTTTCAACGAATTGTGTTTATCCGTTGTTGACGTTTAGGGGTCGCAGAAGGAATCTTATAAAGTGGCTTACTGCGATTAGCATGACTAAATTTGAGGGTAATTAAACTGTTTTAGATAATGACCAGCCATAGACCAGACATCAGAGTTAAATACCAGCCAACAGAGACATCAAAAGCACCACCGATTTATCGGGTGTACCTTTTTCATTTTTTAAATGATCATTCGATGAGACAAAAGTTCCAAGAACCGAATACTGTAAAATCATGGAAGGTAGAATACGCTAGAGTTTGTTTATACGATACCATTACTTTTATTAGGCGTAAAGCATCCACAATTAACTTACATTTTTTATTAACGGTTTTTTCCAGGGCCGTTTGTCTCCTGTCTAACAACAAAGAAGAAAAGCTGCAGTTTGAAAATACATTCCAGTGGAAGTTTCATTAAAAACTTAACCACATATCACCTAAATAGATATGAATTACCAACATAATTGTCGGAAATTATTTATATTCGTTAGTTTTTTATGTAAGCAAGGGTTACTAATATATTTTGACAACTAATGAAACGAATTCAGTCGTGTATCAGGGATTGAAATCTGGAGGGGCACGTGTCGCTGATGATCACTTGTATATGTAGATATGGCGTAGACCTATTTATTTAAATGTAAATCTCTGCTTAAAAAATGTAATCGGTGAGTGCTTTAAACCACTTCTGCTGCAGGGGTCCTTGCCGTTGACGTAGTTACTGTTAATGAAGCGAAGTCTTGGTTGGCGTTCAATTGATAAATTCGGGTTTGAGGTCTCAATTGAATTTGAATTTTATACCAGTACAAAAGGAAAGTTAAATGTTGTGTTAACAAAGTTAGCAAATTATTTCACAATCCTTCGGCAAAAAATAGTTCTATCACTTTAATGAATATGATTTTTACCATTAGTTTTGTTAAAAAGATTAGAGTAAAAATTTATAGGTATGGCAAAGAGTTTAACTCTTGACGTTTTTTAAACAATTGCTACGGATAAGAAGCCAAAGCTGCGCATTAAAGTAAGTATGTGCCAATTTCCGTGATATAAATGAAACAAAAACTAAGCTTTTCCGATTGATCAGATTGTAGATATATTATGTCTGCTAACAAGTGGTTTCAATGCAGACATAATCTCAACATAGGATTTAAACTTTAAACGTAAAGATCAGTCGCTTACATCCGAATGAGGCGTCGAAATAATCAAATTCAAAATTGTTGAATATGGAACGAGTGGTATATTATGTTATCTGGATAACAGTAGGTACTGATTTCTATTTAAAATCAATTAAGGTTTTCGAAAAAATACATTATCACAAATCAAGGTATGGTTTTGATAAATTTGAATGCTAATTGGGTAATAATAGATTTTGTGAATCAGCCAATTATTTGTTTATAATGTGGTAATTACCAAGTTTCTTTACTCTTACAATTGCATTATCGCTTAAAAACTTTTCCAAGTGGACAGTTAAATTTCGCACATAAAGCTTACTACTGTTCGGAAAAATAATTAAAATTATGAGGGAGAAACGAAAGATAATAACTAACAAACTCATCATCTAAAACTACAGCACAATGGCGCAGACAAGCTATTCTAAATTCTCTCTAATGATAGATTAGCGATTATTTGACATTCACTATTTTTTAAATAAAATGTTTAAAATTTGGCGTGCCTCGTAGACAATTTTGACTAAACTACCTACACCTCATTTTACTTCTGAATGTCCCTCCTAATCTGCGTCACATTGCTGCAAGCAGCAGTAAAAACCCCTTTTTTGTCTGCGGATTTCATTCTAGAATTCCACACCCACAATGCAACGCATCACATGTTAATTGAGATAGCTGAAAAATTAATTAAGGTAGAAAAAGTTTACAGAAAAAGATAATTGTCAAATTACAGCTACACTTTGCGGTAAATAGGTTAGGTTTAAAATTCCATGACGTAATTTAAAAAAAGATCTAGCATTTTTCGACTAAAAACATTTGATGGCTATCACTTATGACGGGTGGTTTCAAAGCAGACATATTCTTAACGTAAGGTTTAAACGTAAAGCTATAATATCGCTTTCATACGAATCATGCATAGAAATATTCAGTTTTAAAATGATTTGTTGTAGAACGGGTCATTATATATAGTAATGTTATCTGGAAAACCGTAGGTGCTGATTTCTTTTATAAATCAGTTACACAGTTTGGAAATAGATGAAACATTTATCACAAATCAAGCTATGGTTTTCAGACTTGGTTTTGATAAATTTAAGTGCTAATATCTGGAAAATGGTAGGTAGTCATTTGCATCAGAAACAAATTATAATTTTCGGAAAAACTGTATAACTGAAATCACGGTATGGTTTCGATATATCTAATCCTTCACCTATTGTTACTGAACGGCATTGATTTGAATACTGGAATTAAAGATGACATTAGATTTACCCATTTGATCTCGTGCCAATGCTGATCATTTACAGGATCTGAACGATAGCCTATGATTTTCTCCACTTCGAATACTTTGACCCTGTCGTGTTTGTATGTTCTCCTTTTAATTTGGGGGCTAGCAGCGATTAAATGTCCTTTCTTACGGCAGTTGTAGCAACCTTGGTTACTTCGTCCTGCATTTAATGAAACAAAATGTATTAAGTCAAATTAATTTCATTCCTGCACACAGAACATTAATTTTAACTACATAAACACATTATTATTACATTAAAATTTTTATATTAACTACTTTTATGCCATAATTAAAAATGTAATGGTTAAAATTGCGTGTAATTAAGCAACTTAAATTTTTAAGAATTTGACTAAATTTAAACCAGTTGAAATGGGATAACTGATTGTTGTTGCAAGGGTTATCAAGGGTTATTTCACTGATAACTATTTAAAGGTTTGCTACGATAAAATTATTTAACCTGTTTGATTAATTGTGGGCTGTACCACTTGAAAGATAAAGTGAAATGAACATTTGAATAGCTTGATGGTAATAATATTAACGTGCATTTTTCGACAAGTTCTGCTATTCATTTTAAACATTTACAAAATTGGAAGTTTGTTTGTTAAAATAATTCATTACTAGTCAAACGTACAGACATACTGGCACAGACAGACGGACTGACATGAAAGGCTAAAGGTAAAGTCATCGTGTCATTTGGTAACAAATACTGAATCAATATGTCAATTCATTTTGTTATACTTTTATAATTGTTACGTGTGTATGAATTCGAAATAAAAACTATTGTTCATTTGTTATCTAAATTGAGGTCTAACAGAGAAGTGAATTTTGAATTGCCAATTGACATTACATATCCTCTTGGTTACATCTTGTTAATTATTTAAGGACATCTTAAATCGGTCTTTGTTCATTATTGAAGGGATGAGTAGAATTTATCTTGCAAAAATAAAAACTCAGATGACAGCTTAATAGTACTTGTAACAAAGTTGCAATTTTAGCGCAAACTATTTTTAAGTTATTGTCCACAAAGTCCACATAGACAGACACATGGACATAGTGAAACTAAATAATCAATTTTTGCTGTTTTCAAAATTATGAATTATTTCTCATGATTGACAAGTAAATCGACTGGATAAAATATAGATTGTAAATAAATTAATATGAATTGGACTTTCTCAGAAGAAGAATTTCTCAGGAAGACTTAGGAAATATATAAAACTTTGAAAACATTGACAGAAATTGGTTTTTTTCGCTAATTTATAATAATTCACATTTATTCTGATTAAACTGATTATACTTTAATTTTAAACCATCTACTTTCTGAGTACCGACTTGTATTTCTTCCAGCTAAAATATTTCACAATTAATTTAAAAAGTTAGCTTGTAATACATAAGATTGTATTTCATTATTTGTCTGTAACTTGATATTCTATATAAAATTACATTTATTGATTAAATTAACACCGTCCCAACTGAGATTGCCTTGAAGATAAAGTAATTACGTATTTAGAATGATATGACCCTAAACGGTCTGGAACTGATAAGTATTAATAATATTGCTGATTGATATGTACTAAACATTATTGCACTCAATTGCCATAAAATTACCACAGATATTGATTTTTACAGGAAAGGGACTGATTACAGCAGCATGTTTCTACTGTATAATACACATCAAAGTAAAAACTGCACACATTTGGAAACACACTTGAAAAACTTCCAAAAATAAATGCAGCTTATTAAATGTAATGTAATGGGAGACCAGCACTTATGTATTGATACTTATGATGACAATAAATTCACCATTCATTCATTCATTCATTCAAATAACTATGTCAGTTTAGAACTCCTTCCAATTTTCATTTAAAAGGTACATGTGTCTACACGATTTTTATCTTTTCGGCGAAGGAGAAAGTGACATTTAAATTAATGAAGACAATTAAATTTAATCATTTTTTGTCTCTGAATTTTTCGAACACTCCATTTAGACAAAGTTTTGAATCTTAAATACGCCCTTGCCATGTTTAACATTTTAACACACGCATTATGCAAATAACTGTGTAAACCACTATGTCAACCGATAACTTTAATATTTTTCTTAATATTCGTCAAAAGGATGTGAAACTTGTCTGTTTCCCTCTACTGCCAATATTTTGTATCTGGCTGAAGCATAATGTAAATTTTTCTGAAAATGTGCAGTTATTGGAAGTTTTAAACACCATTCGCCTTTAATTTTGTATCTAGCAAAAAACGATTTATTTTTAATGCGCATTTAATTTAAATGAGTAGCCCTCAAAATAAATGGATTTTTTTACAAAGAAAGTAATTTTTTATTTACAACAAAAGAATCGCCTCTAAAAACGAGGAATTAGCTTTGCAGTAGTAGCCATTACCGTGCAGAGCAGTAGCCATTTGAAAACGAAAGAATTGCCATTAGTCATTGAATATAGCACGAATTCAATTAAAATAGAATTAGTACAAGTCAAACGAGAATGGGGATAAAAATAGTCAGATTAATTGTTTAGTTTTTCACTATATTGGTATCGTTGATGTATAAGGAATCATGTATATTTCACTGAAACTAAGCCTATCATTACGCATTAAGATATTCCAATTTTTTGTTCGAATCCATCCAATACTTGTTACGAGTAATTCGTTATATTTGAAGGCAATTAAATGGTAGCCGTAAGCCGCGTTATATACGCGCGTTTCTAATTTCTTCCCTCTTTTGCAATATTACTTCTAAAAAGTAAAAATACAACCACAAGTTAGACATAATAAAGGAAAATTTTTTAGCCTTGCAATTTAAATAATCTCAAAAGTTACTCAACTTCTGCTATTTTGTCATTTCCAAATTTAAGGACTTTGATTAAAGCGTCGAATGTAGCTTCGGAGCCTTTTTCTTTCATCCAAAAAAGAAGAGTTTTGATGATTAGATTTCCAAACTTACCTTTATATTCGATAAGTTCACCTCTACTTTTACCAGACAATCCGAATAACAAGGGTATTGTATATTCCCAATCTTCTTTTAAAGTTTCAAATAGATTTTCAAGCGCCTTTTTAATTATAACAACTCCAATTTCTGTAACTACGTAAAACCAAAAATAACAACACATTAATTTACGTTTTTAAAATTATTTTTAAATATTTTTTACGCACTAGGAAAGTCATCAATTGTATCGTCAGCAGGAAGTTCTGTGCTAATTTCAAGTTCTGCGCCGACGTTCTCGTTCGGTTTTTGAAGTACGCATGTACGTTGCGATAAACAATCAACATTTTTCTTTTCATTGGATTCGTCAATGATTTCAACTTTTGTAAACGTTACTTTCTCGTGATCAACGATGACATTCGAATGTTTATAAATTATGCAGTTTTCGAATTTTACACATGGAATGAACGCAAATACATCGAATGATATCAGTTGTGTCTTCATATTAATCCACTGAACTTCTTTCAGACTTGGACGAAGTAACATTGATATTGAAACATCAAAGTCAGGAGGTACAAAATTTACGCTGTCGATTCTCAACTCTTTCAATTGTAATTGTATATTGTCCAGAACCGCAGAATGGGGTTTACAGTTTCTAATAGTTGTATTTTGTAATGAAAGTTTTTGAATTGATTGATAAGGAAGACTAAAAAGATTCAGTATGTTGCCATCACCAAGTCCCTCCATTCTTAACTCAGAGATTTGCATTTGCGTTATTTCCGAATAAGGTACATCAGAAAGCGTTAGCTTTTTCACTGACCACTTTCCTTGAGCCCAGTCAAGTACCTGGACCGAGTTTAATGAAACTTTGTGGCTTTGTATTTTATCGCTGAAGTCAATTATTAAATTCCCTTGTAGCTTCAGACATTCAATGTTTTTGAAGTCAACGAAATCATTAACAACCACGTAATTCTTTTTGAGATCGTTTTCAAAAAAAGAAACTCGCTTTAATGTTAACCTATTAGGAGAGAGTTTCAAGTTCTCCCAAGATAAAATTAAAATGCAATCGCTCAAATAAAGATCCTGAATAGAAATTATTGAATTCATTTGAACAATAAGCTCTGTTTGATAAGCGCTGAATTTGTCCAGTTTCAGGGTTTTAATATAGCGCGGTAATAGAGAGGAAACATCCAGTTGTTTAAGCCGTTGTTGATTAAAATCTTTAAATACCAATCCTATTAATTCAAGAGAATTGATATCATCGGGTAATGGTTTTGACCAAATAACGTCAGAGGATGTTATGATAAGAATTTTAATTGATTTAGGTAAGGCTGATAAATCAAGTGGAGATAGATATACCATCATTAATTCCGCGTGTGTGAAGTTATTCGTTCGAAGGAATTCTATATAACAAATTCCTTCTACGGTCAGTTTTTTGATTCTCCACTTCGTTTTT
Organism: Pogonognathellus flavescens; assembly: GCA_019776165.1. Classification (NCBI taxonomy): domain Eukaryota; kingdom Metazoa; phylum Arthropoda; class Collembola; order Entomobryomorpha; family Tomoceridae; genus Pogonognathellus; species Pogonognathellus flavescens. Next base: position 8,428 of record JABASD010004003.1, on the reverse strand, counting down.
TCCCAATTAGTAACTAACACCCGTTTCAAGTTCAGCTCTTCCACTGTGAAATCATCACTTAAGTCCACGCCAAACATATCCGTCAGTGTTAATTTTTGAATTGAACCGCATGAAATCAATTTGGCAGGGTTAATGATATCTTTACCTGAGATAAATGCAGCTGTTTCAAAGTTTCTCCGTGAGGGAAATTTCCTTCATCCAAAAAACAATTTGCAAATTTTAATTCAAGCCTGTCTGATGTGGCGTTATTCAATCGCAACGTAGCAAAATTATCATGACTTCTAGTTTTGCTGCCGTCATAAGAGAATATGCGGTTATATTGACCGGGAATGGAAAACAAAAAATGTGTAAATGCTTTTATGGAATCCTCGTCGCACTTGAAGATTATTTGTGTCCGCTTAATTATTTCCACACTATACAACTGATTTCCATCGTTAAAGTGGATTAAAAATAATTCACCAGCAATTATTTCGGTAAATAGAAATTCGTCTAACGGTACTATCCCAAAGTAGTAATATCGAGTATCATAGTTGTTTAACGATGGTATCATTGATGTTCTTAAAGAATTTTCGTAAAGACTTTTGAGTAAAATGGTTGCCTCTGCAGTCTCAAGGTTGCATTTCAGACAAAGTGCGTAATTGTAGAGTGACTTTGATGTGGGATATTTCTCTCTCATGAGGCTAGATAATTGTACAGCTTCTTGGTATCTATTTTCTTTCAATATATTTGGCAATTCCATCTTAGCAAATATTTCTGATTGAGCCTCAGGAAATTTACTTCTCAGTTCTTCGTCGGCAAAACAAATAGGAGTCAATAAATAAGTTGAAAATCCTTTGCATTTCAAAATCTTGGAAATTGTTTTATCCTTTGAATCTCTCCCATTATGTCGTACTACTTGTTGTAATAAGCGATGAATACTGACTGTCTTGTTTTCATCATTAACGGTTACCAAAGAATACTTTTGAAGTGTTTTCATTGATCGATCTATCAAAAATTTTCCTTTATCTTCCACAGCACTAAAAAAAGCTATGTTGACGTCATCTGGCGTTATGTATCCAAACGTGTTAAGAATATTGTATGAAAGACCTTCATCATCACCTTCGTGATGTTTGATAGTATCCAATGATATTTGCATGGTTTGATTTATGTTTTTCTCGTAAATATCAAATGATGTTGTAATTATTTCGTTGGTTTTGCTTATACAAGTAATGTAATCATTAAGTGCAATTCTTTCCTGGTTCAAACTAGATATTGCAAGTTGGAGGGCTAAAGGTAAATTTCCAACAATTTGACACAATTTTTGCAACTTTGCTTCGTGGACATTTTGCTCTTTCAGGTTTGTCTTTATGAAATCAACGGCTTCGTTTAAATTAAAAATGGTTAAAAAAAATTGTGGGATTATACCTAATCCGGTTTCATTGTCCCACTCTCGATTTCTTGAAGTGATAATTACATCGAAGTTACTTCTCTTTGCAGGCATTACTTTCCTAATACCTTCAGGTCCAGTGTAGCATTCAGCGTTGTCATAAATCCAAAGACACCGGCATTCATTTAACATTTCGAAACATCCTGAAGCTAATTCCTTCAGGTCCACCGGTTTGATGTATTCAACTTTCAAAACTCTTGTCAACTTCAAAAATGATCGGAGGAGTCTTTTCTCGCCACAATCAATCCAAAATATATGATCGTAATTTGACTCATACTCCAAAGCGTACCATTTTGCAATGGTTGATTTTCCAACTCCGGCGAAGCCTGTAACAACCACAGTTGGACCAATGGTTTTTTTGTTTTCATTTGTGGCTAAAATAAATTTCAATTCTTCGGCTAAAGTTTTTCCTTCATTTTTTCGTATCTGAAAAGCGTTAGGAAACGGCAATTCTTCTGGCCACCATTTTGAGTTTAGTAAGCACGTTTTACTACAACAATAACTACCACATTGAGTTACCACATGCCATTCAAAATGAATTAATAGGTGCTTGTTTCCCGAAGCAAATAATATTTTCAAAACATTTTATCTCACTTCCGGCCCCCTCCTGGCAATTTGCAGAAACAATTGACGGTGTCTATCATATTCTGTACTCTGACTTTCCTATATTTTCAAGTCAAAAAAATTTTATAATCAAAACGAATAAATTAATATTGTTCTCAACAGTGTTTGATAAAATGTAGTTTCAATTTTTCTTACAATCTCATCGCGTTCGTAAGGGCTCATACAACCTTCTGCGATCAGAGAATTCAATACATCTTGAGAATTTGTTATTTCCGATGACAATTTATGCAAATTGCTTATAATGTCATCTTCAAAATCTCTCTCAGGCCATTTCTGTATATATCTACACTAGGATTTTAACGTATATTGGACATTAATGTAACTAAATCGTTTGGTACTTATGATTTATATTTACATTGAAAAGGTATAGAAAATTGAAGTGCAGCAATGCCAATTTATTTAATATATATTGTATATTACCTTGTTGAACGTACTTCTTCGCTACTGTATGAAAGCAAATCAGCACAAACTTTATTCCCAGTTATATTCAGTACAACCAGGAGAGGAAGTCTTATCATTCCCCAGTTCTTATTTTGTAGTATTTTGAGGAGTTTGTAGTTTCGGTTTGTGCATGTCGTTTGATTTAACTAAATGAAAATAACAAAGCAATAAAAAAGGTGTTAGTGTTTGTAGAAATTATCGTTTATTTCCGTCAAACCTTTAGTTGGATAATTTTATATTATTTTTTAACAAACATTTATGTACTTACTATGGATTGCCAATCGCTCATAGAAATAAGGGCTACTTGAATTAAACATGTTAATAATTCTTCCAAGTTGACAAGATTATCAATCAGAAAATCCAGGTGCTTTTGTATGCCAAATTCTTCTGATTCGTAATTTATCTTTCCAATCCCTTAGAACTGCAAAACAGTAATTTATTTTATTGTTAGTAAAACCTTATTGTTGAACTATAGATGTCCATAAGTATTTGTAAATTTAAGTTAAACTTGAAGAAAGTATGCAGTTGGAGTTGTATTTTCGTATTAAAACATTTGTATTGCAAATGATTATCCGAAAAACCTCGCTTTAGAAAATAACTAAAGAGATATGTACTGTAATTGTACATGTGAAATAAATATGAACATAAATGAAGCTATATGCGACAAATATAACACTTTATTGACTTTTTAATACTTGCCATGTATATTGACTGAATGAATCTCCCACCACGTGGACAAATTATCTGACAACGGATAGAATTAAGATTAAATAAAATAAATCTATTTATGTATTCGACGATAAATGGTATATTATTCTAAAGCACCTAAGAGCAAAATATTGCTTAATATTTTGCTTAATACATTTTAATATTTTGAAATTATCATTGCATTTTTTTCATTTCTTAAAATCTCCAAAAAACTGGTTTCGATACCTTTATATACATAGTTCAATGTTCTGTCAACATTTGTGCTTCCGAAACCTTACAATACAAAAGTATTTGCTCTCAAGCTGATAAATATTTTATCAGGAATTATCATTTTCACAGGTTATACAAATACAACAGTATTAAGTCGTTCACCCCAAATGATGACGATGTAACATGCATAAACTTCAATTTAAAACCTAAGTATAATTCACATACAAGAAATATACTTTACAACAGAATCATAGCAGAATTATACTAGAATTCAGTCAGTAATAGAGGCTGTATGAAAAGTAGTTAGTCTAAAATATTATTAGAAAACATACATTTTTTGTAAAATAACTTTATTGAAACAGTTTTAAATCGAAATTTTGAAACGTAAAAAACGAAAATGAATAACAAGCTTCCAAAACGAGAAAAACTTAATTTTTAAGCACTATGTATGACGTACTTGATGATTTTATAATAACGCTTTTATAATAATAAAATACATTTGTACTTATTGCCTGCTTTTTAGGTAATGAAATATTAAATAACGCATGAACACTAGTAATCGTGAAAATGTCTAATGTCGAGTACTGGAATTGAAATACCACGTAAATCAAAAATGTTAGCTACAATAAAAGTTGATTCGAAAAAGTAACTGTTATCATACAACATAATCGCATATATTATTTTTAAAACTGACCTTATGGCAACAATATGGACGGACAAAATTTGTCCGAAATTTATAAAAAGCATGCCTTGAATTTTTCTGGAGGATAATGGGTTGAGAAATTTTGAGTGACTAGTATGTATTTTACACCTAGTTTTGGCGTTAACGCACACTATTTATTTTTTAATAAATAACACCAACCAAAGCGTAACTGGAAATATGAAATGGAAAAGTGTATCTTAGACACCCCGTGAAACTGTGGACGACAATTAAGACACTAGTGTTTGTGGAGAAGTTTGTCCAATGTTTGACAGCAAATAAATACATATTGCTAATACGCGATATGCTGAATTTGTATACAACACATACTTAAATGCTCTACTATATACTATATATTAAACACTCATAATGCAGGAAACAAATAAATGAAAACATAATACTATTAAATGTGACGACTGAGAAGTGTGAGAAGGAATAAATGTCCGTTTCTAAATTATGTTTGCCACTTTTACAGAGGAACATAATTTAACAAGCAAATATTTAAGGACAAGCTCCAAATTTTGTATATGATATTTGGACAGCATAATGCACGCAGATATTTAAACAATATATTATATTATATTATATTTATATTATATTTAATATTCTTATTTAGCACATAGAGAAGTAATTACACATGCGGTTCAAATGCAAATGTGATAACCATTTTCTACATTCTCATCACAGGTTCATGCATTTCATGGATTTCATTTATTGGATAAATTTCTGAAATAGCTACAGCAATTTATGAGTTAAGTCTGTTTATTAGTCAATAGCAAAAAGAAATGGTCTATGTAATAAGCCGGGGAAAATCAGGAGTAAATAGGCTACGTATAGCTTCGCAGAATCAACACCAGCAAAACTTAAGAAGGCGTTTCATCAGATATGGCGAAGGTCAAGCCAAGGTCTTTTACCCTAAATTGCCGAAAAACATCACAGATCTGTTCAACGCGAAATAAAAGTATAATTATTCGGGGAGGCTATGTGAAAGTAATACATTTCCTCTGACTGTGTTAAAACAATTGGTCGCAGCGCGAACACTTAGATAATCGTGATAGGTTTACCTCCGTCCATAAATTTATCGAGCTTGCCGCACCACCTCTCTTTTCATATAAAAATTGAATGAGTTTGAAATTTTACCTGATGTGTGACTCAAAAAAATCCGAATAATAATATATTTTTTTAGTATTATGCTATTATTCATGAATAAAAATATCATTTTGTTTAACGAAAAAAAATTAATATGCATCAAAAGTACAATGAATAAATATTTTGTATTTAACTAAGCTTTCTATTATAAAAACATATCAGGTCAACACAAACAGTATAAATAAAATGTGTATTAGTTAAAAAGTGTTAGTAGTTAAAACACACAACATTTAGATTTTTTAAACCTCACTTTTAGCAAAACAATTGAAGGCATTTAAATCTGCTGCAGTTGCAAACCAAATTATTGACACATTAAACCACAAAAATTCCAACAAAATGTTTAATAATAGGATTTCCTTAATATTGCATTGTAAAACAGAACCAGATGATCATACATACAAATTGAATTTATTTAAAAAGAAAACAAAGTAAAAAATATTGAGTATGAAAAGAAGTTTTAAATGGAGCTACAACTAAAATCACTAATCACTCTGTAACCGACTTTTAACACCCCTTGGTAGAACTTTTTGACTGTAAACTTAAAAATGAGCATTATATCATTAGCGATAAATGAAGTGTGTTCAAATCATTTAGAATTTTGATAAGACGGTTTTGTATCGTTTTAAAATCACTTATGAACGTTCATTGCATTCGACATTTGTCTGGATGATGTTTTTCAACATGATCTTTCAGTGCATGAGAACGCTTGTATGGTTTTTAGATGTGTGTACACTTGAATTATCTTTTTCGTGTGTGGGATTTCAAATGACATGTCAAATAATAGGAAGAAGTATAACATTTTGGACACTGTGGACATTTGTATTACCTTTCTCCTGTGTGACTTCGTTCGTGAATTTTCAGTCTACTCCTCTGTAAAAATGATTTTGTGCAAAACGAACATTTGATTTTTTGTTCAGTTAGGTGAGTTCGCTCATGTACCAACCGGACGTCATTTCTTGCAAAAACCTTTTCACAAAAGTTACAACTGAATGGCCTTTCGCCTGTGTGCGTTCGCTCATGAACTTTCAGAAAATATTTTGTTCTAAATACACTTTCACAAAATGAACAGTTAAATGGTTTCTCTCCTGTGTGAATCCTCAAGTGTTCCGTAAGTTGATAAAAAATTACAAAACTTTTATCACAGAAGCGGCATGTAAAACCATGCCCTTCCACATTGTCATTTGTACTTTTAACATTTTTATCCGGGTTCTTTTTATTTTTAGTGTTTGACCTGTTCCTAGAATGTGTTTGACTACGTCCTTTTATTTCCTCAGATTTCGCAAAATCGTCAGTGTTGATGTTAAATAAACGAAGGTTAAGTTTAAAATGGTACTTTTGAAAATGTTCAGTTTTTTTAGTCGAAGTAGAGAAAGACTTTTGACACACAGAGCATTCAAACGATTGTTCCATTGTATTTTGGTTTGTTCCAGAAAAAGAAGATGGGAACTATTTACTGCAGACCGTCCGCACTAAAATTTTGGAAATATTCTGTTCAGGGGTTTTAGCAATGAAATTAACATCAGGTGAAGTGTTCCGTGTCCTCCTTTATTAGTCTATTTGTATAACTCCCTGTAACATAAAATAGAACAATAGTTATTATTATATATTATTATATTACGCATTTGTTAGCGTTTTGCTTTGTTTAGCGCAGTTGTTTTAATCTTCGTATTTATAACCCATCGTTTCCCGCTTTTGTTGATATAAACTGGCAATAAATTTCATTAATAAATACAGTAAGATCTTAATACCAATTAAATTATCTTACGACCATAAGGAAGCAGCCAGGTGGTGCACAGAATATGCTTTTAAGCTTAGACATTTTATAGAATTTTAAAAGATTTTTTGGTTAATAAAATGCATATTGTAATACAGAATAAAAATGAGGTTTTTTCATTTGTCAATTATCAACAATATTGTCTTGCAATATTTACTAAATATAATTTACCTTGTTCAAGAAGTACTACTTGGGTTGCACAAAAACACAAAACATTTAATTTAGACACAAGTTATTTTGTTATAGAAAAAGGAAGCTTTTGCTGAAATAACTTGAAATTGAAACTAAACTGGATTGCGAATATAAATAAAACAAAATCAACTGTAATGTTTCCAAACAGAGAAAAACTTGCAACTAATGCATATTGGGAAGGTTGCAGACCACTTAACTTTTCCACGTTCGCTTGGGAATATTGCTACAAATAACAAATAAATATCAATATTTATAGTCTCCAACTTTATCCTTTTCAAAATGTTTCACGGTATAATTAGTTCGTCACCAAAACTTGCAGCAGGTCTTTTATTGCACTTTTATATAAGAGTAAAGAATAAAACTAGATTTAACAGACGCAGTCTTTGGAGTTCAGATTCTTTTTTCAGTCTACCAGCACACAAAATAAAAGTACTGCTTCGTACTCGGATGGTAAACTTGAAGTAACTCAAAAGCGACACAGTCAAAATTAGAATAATGCTGTACACGTTTAGATTGACTATGTTTACGTATGACCATCCCCTAAAACATATACTAAGAATAGCATGCTTTGTGGATTGTAATTTGTAAATACTTTGTCACATATTTCTCATCTATTCATAAGAAAATTCGTTTGTTTGTAAAAGGTTAATATTTTCTTACTAAAGAAAGAAACGACTAGTCTATTTAAACCTTGCCTTGAATGGACAGTTTAGGATGAAGCAACCTTTTTAAGGATTAGCTTTTCCAGAACTCAACGCTCTTTTCAACATTAGGTGAGAACTGCATATAGTGATAAATATTAAAGTATGTATAATTAGGCTGATAACCAGAGTTCGATACCTTCTCATAAAATTAACTTCCTTCTATAATAAACTGCATACGATACGAAATACGAATAAAAATACATTTGAAAAATTTCCAATAATATTAGGCATCTTTTAAAATGACATTATTAGTGAAGATATCCCTTCAATTTTCTTTAAAAAGGTGGTGTTTATATTATTTTCGGATAACGATTTAATGTTTATTATTAAGTAGCGCAAGCTATTTTATAAAAATAGTGAAGCCGTCTGTCCGTCCGTCTGTGACCGCTATAACTGCTGAACGCATTAACACAATTCGTTGAAACTTCTCATACGTGATTTCTAGGTCACAAGAAAGATATTCCTGGAAAACGGAGTCAGTCATGGGTAAAACTAAAATC
>JABASD010004002.1:0-17237 GCA_019776165.1 Pogonognathellus flavescens | reverse complement strand
TAACATGAAATCAGGATAAAGTAACATTGGAGATTTCAACGTGGACCCTATCTGACATTAAGTGCTTATAGAGTGTACCTTTCCTACATATACGATTAAAGTCTACTAATCTGTGTCTATCTCTTGTACTCTCTTTGTACTCGGTTGCATACTATACGATATGTTAACTTAAAAGTAAGAGGTCAGCAGTCAGTCTGATTGTCTGATGCCTAATATTCCTACTATGAAGTCTTGGAACGACTAAAAATTTCTAATGTGAGCAACTGGTTATTTATATATAGTCAGTGGGCGAGTCACTAAAGTATGTAGTTGCTATATCTAGTATGGTATATATTAATGTAATAATTATACCCTGCTATTTATGTTGTACTAAAAATATACGTAAACGATTGTAAAGGCTGCGGCTAAATCAATCCATTAATAAACTCTTATTATTATTATTATTATTATTATTATTATATTATAGGTATATGTACTTGTATTATATTACAGGTATTATTAATAGATACTTGTCATTGTATTATACTTCAGCGAACCTGGCCTAGAAAAAATGTTCGAGCGCCAAAACCCGGAATTAAATTCCAGGGTCAAAAAATATAGAAAAATCGCTCGGTTAATCCTCTAATTTATGAACGCACGGGACCGGGCAACTGGCGCTAGTTCAGCGACAAGGAATATAATCCCCGGATTACCGCATTTTTTCCAGGCCGGCAGCGAACAGATTTTAACTAATAGCACCTAATCAAATAATGACACAAATTGAAATTGTTCCAAAATCAATATGATGAACTAAAATATGTGGATAATTAATTTGATCATCTTACCTCAACGGATCGTCCAATAAATAAACATCTGCATTCAGGTAAGCAGCTCTAGCTAAAGCGACTCTTGCTTTTTGTCCTCCACTCAAGTTAATTCCTTTTTCTCCAATTTCAGTTTGATCATTTCCCGGAAGAATTTCAAGATCCGGGGTTAGGGCACAAGAATCTATCACTTTTTTGTATTTGTTAGAAACGAGTGGTAGACCAAATGTAATATTTTCTTCAACCGTAGCGTTTTGAATCCAGGGTTGTTGAGGAACATAGGCTAATGATCCTTTAACAAACACTGACCCATTCATTTTTTCTATTTCTCCGAGAAGACTTTGTAGAAATGAAGATTTCCCACTTCCTACTGGTCCCACAATTGCAACCAGGGATCCTTTCTTAATCTTTACACTGATATTCTTCAAAGTCAAACTTTCTCTGTCCCATGAGAAGTTTCCCTTTTCAACTGTTATTGCATTTTTTTCATCTTTTCTACCCACTGATGAATATGTAACACTTTTTTGACACTTTTCCGAGGAATTCAGAAAGTCTGACACTCGTTTCAGACTGACGTAAGCGTCAACTCCGGCGCTAATGCAGTGGGAAATATCTGCCAATGGCTTTGTTAAGATATTGATCAAAGATAAAGAAACGAAGGCATTTTGGGTATCGAGGGTGTTGTTTTCTTCAATTAAAATAAAAGTAGCAAATGATATCAAGGTGACCTAAAAGAAAATAATTTTCGTTGAAGTGAAATAATTTAACAGATATCAAGAAATCATTATATTAACAGGAAACATTGATTTTTGTTTAACACGTAAAAGAGTTGCCAACTAAAAATCTATCTCCTCTTACACCCACATTGACATTAAAGGACCCACATTGACATTAAAGGACCCACATTAACATTAAAGGACCCACATTGACATTAAAGGACCCACATTGACATTAAAGGACCCACATTGACATTAAATGACTCAAATTGACAATAAAGGACCCATCATTGACATTAAATGCATCAAATTGACATTAATATACCCAAACTGACATTAAAGGACCCAAACTGACATTAAAGGACCCAAACTGACATTGAAGGACCCAAATTGAGATTAAAGTAACTAAATTGACATTAAAGATCCAAATTGAGATTAAAGTAACAAATGCACATTAACGACCCAAATTGAGATTAAAGTAACAAATGCACATTAACGACCCAAATTGAGATTACAGTAACCAAATTGACATTAACGACCCAAATTGAGAATGAAGTAACAAATGCACATTAACGACCCCAATTGAGATTGAAGTAACCAAGTTGACATTAACGACCCAAATTGAGATTAAAGTAACCAAATTGACATTAATGACCCAAATTGACTTGAACGGACTAGAGGATCCAAATTGTCCTAGAGTATAAACAGCATAGCGACAATAAACGACCCAGAGATAGCATAGTGGCATTTAAGAGACACTCTGATAGTGGCACTCTGACATTCGTGGGCTGGTACTCGAAGGTGACGGTTATACCGTATTCGTGGTCTGTTTTCTTCTGCAAAAATTATTGGTAAATGTTGGTGTCTGGGACCTAAATTTTAGTGTATTCGGGAGCTGGGGACAAGTTCAGTGCAACAGTGAAAATTTGGGAGCGGAAAACTGGACGAGTGACCCGGTATCTTGACTGAAAGGTCAAGATTGTTTTGTGCCACGAGTTCCAGAAAATATCAAACATCATGGAGGACTGGATTTACATGCTGGACGGTACGGCTTATGCAGATCGGAGATTAGGACAGGAGGAAAGGCGAGTCTCTTCGACAAGCACTCCAAGCAACGTTCTTTTGGTTATTTGCATTACAACCACCTACTTACATCGTTCTCCACGTCCTTTAACAAAGATAGTTAATCACTGCTCCGTATATATAAAATCTACACTTCAACATTGACCGTAGTCCTACAGCTCCCATACACAGCTTCAGCTTGTTAGTGAATAGTGCTTATTCTTGATTAGACTCTGTTTGTAAGAGATACCAGCCCACGAATCCCCGACTCTATGCTATATTCGAGATAACAGGAATATAGCGAGTTCGGGTAATTGCAACTTGGTCGACTAAGACAAGGGACCATACAGCTATATAGGTATGTACTTTAGAATTGTGCGAGATATAGAGAAGCATTTTCTATGTATTAGTGTTAGAGTCTTGCTAGAGAATACTAGGCACGGAGCCTGAGAGCACCGCTTCTAATCATAGAGAGGACTCTATAGTTGAGTTGGGTATATCTGTACTTATTTAAATTTTAAGTTTGTATTAATTTATCTTGGTCACTTGTGTAAGCTAACATGTACGTATTTCTTTCTTGATTGATGGATTGTATAGCATATGGGGGTAGTAACCTGTATTTCTACTGTATGTGAAGTATCTATGAGCTGACAGTAATTTCTGTCTCTTTCTGTCGCTGTACTATGTTTGCAGCAAAAATGGTTGATTAGTTAATTGGAATAATTTGATTTATATGAGTTGTAATAATTGAAATGTGATCGATGATGATTTAATATTGGTCAATAAACACCTACTACTACTAGTGGCACTCTGACAGAAAACGACCCATATAGAACATCGTAAATTTTGCAACTCATTATAATAACAGTCATCGCAGATTTAAAAATCGTCATCTGTTAAACCGCTAATGCTTAAAATATATGGATGCAATGATTAGCAGAACTGTACTGAAATTGTTTCAAAAACGACGTGTTGATAAGACCTAAATAACAACTATTTTTTGTGTGACCCAGGCTATAAATAGTTCTTGTCATTATATACAACTGCAAATAGCCCGCCGCAGACGCGCCTAGGTTTTTCTAGTATTTTGTGTATTTTTAATTGTAGAAATGTAACTCTTACTAGAACCGGTGACAAATTCCAAACAACGGTGTGAACTGCATTCACGTAAGCCTTTCTTTGTAACAGATCTATTTCTTCATTTCGAACTTTATTCACTTGCTCCAGAAATGTAGGTTCCCAAGCGTACAATTTGACAATTTTGATTCCCGACAAAATTTCTAACAATTTTTTAATTCTTTCGTCTTTTTTCTTCATTTGATTACTTTGCAAAGATTTCATTTTCTTTGTGGCTAGGATATTGACTGGACTGAGTAGAACCAAAATGATCAAACCAGAAAAAGCTGCAATTCCCAGTTGACAGTATAGAAAATATAAGACGAGGCAGATGGACACTGGCGCAGTAATTATTACTGGCACTAGTCTGGCAAAGGATTGAAGTTTATCAGCATCAACGCTCATTATGTTCATTATAGATCCAACACTGGTACCTGTACAATATTTTGTATAATTTAAATTCATTTGATTTAAGAAATTGTCTTAGAGTTATGGAAGAGAAGAAATTGAAGGTGACAAAGTTTTGTACTTTTAGGCAAGAAAGAAAGAAAATAAAAATTAGTTTACCGGCTCTAGTTAAATTGGAAATCAGAAGAGATTTTCTGTAAATGGCATAACTTATCGTTGCTCGCAAACGATTAATGAAAAACCATACTCTGCAGGTTGTGTGATGATTTAGTAAAGTTTGGGACAAAGCCGCTAAAAACATAACTACTGCCCAAAAAAATCCCGTCCAACCGTTTTCGTCTTTACAGTTAGTTATAAAGTGGATGATGAAACTATAAAAGATAAAAAAAAACATTTTCTATAGTAAATATGAAAATTCGACGCATGCTTTATTAAGTAGCGTAAGCTACTTTATAACATTGGTATCTACGTCTGTACATCCGTCTGTCTGTCCATTCGTGACCGCTATAACTCACAAACCGATAAACACAATTCGTCCAAACTTCTCATACGTGAACTCTCTGTCACTGCAAAGTTCCAGCTTGAAAATGGAGTCAATCGGTGGCATTTAATATTTAAAGCTCACTCACTTTAATCAACGGAAGCCACTTTATATGAATGTTGTGTCTGTCCATCTATGTGTCGTGTGATTCGATATCACCACTACGAATTACCTGAATTCGTTCAAAGTTTGTCTGATCAATTGACAACAACAATTTATAACTCAATCGATAACATCAGTTGTAAAAAAAGTTGACAAATCACCAGTAGACAACTGTTATTTAGCATTTGTAATTAGTAAATATGTATCTTACGCTACTTTATTGCATCCAGTATGAATGGATTATTTAAACGTAATTTTTACTACCTTAGAACTTGCGTCATGAGGATATTGGTTACATCAGCAGATATTGCAAGTAACAAAATAATCAGGATATCTCGTCCAAATGTTTTTCCCAAAGGCAAAATAATAGTGAAAAAAATTCTTTGATTTTGATTGTTTCCGAGAAAATTAACGTTTGCCGTGTAATTATTTTTATCCTTTGAAACGACATTGGTCTTCCCGCATTCTGTATTTTTTAGAAACGTTGAGTACAAATAATTTGTTGTGTCTTCGTGACGCAGATTCCACAAATCCTGAAACTTCAATGGACTTTGGTAGCCTTTTCTAACTAGTGATCCCACCCAGCTAAATGCCAGTCTTGAGAGATACGTAGCTCCCAATTCAGGATGTGGATTATTTATTTCCTGACTCTGAAAAATAAAATAATATATAACATGTTTAAAAGAAAAGTCTGATTCAGAAACTCTATTTTAACCACATGTGGCGGTGGGTTTCTGTGTTAGACATTTAAATAATGATGTTGAAGTATAATAGTTTTTGCATTTCGTATATTTTTCAACGTTTTAAGCAATATACATTTTAAGAAATTGTATGGAATTATACCAATTTATTTGAAATTTGTTTGAATTTGTCTTGAATAATTAAAAAAATCCTAGCAGAGGAAATATTTTTGACAAAAGAACTTACATTATCGCTACTTACAACACTGTGCTTTGTGAATGTTGCAGCTGGGGTTGCTGAATTATCGGACAAACAATTCAGTGCAACCATAAAGAAAACCAAACCCCGAAAAATTTCGTTTATTACAAAATTGTACTCATTCCTTCCCGAGGAGTGTTTAATATCTGAATGTAAATGGATGGATTCAGTTATTGAAAACAGTAACCAAAATACGAATTGTATTCCAGTACTGTGCTTTCCTCGTATTCCAAAAAATATTTGTAGGTCCAAAGCTAAAATCTAGAATGCAGAATTATTCAATTAATATTTTAAACTCTACAATACATAAAAAGTGGTAGATATGATTATTTTCAAAACAATTACCAGTGTCAACACTTTTAAAATAGGATGGTACATTAGGAACAGGCGTGAAGAATGTTTACCGATTTCCTCATGGTTTAAGTAATCATAGACACCATGAATTATTGAAATAATTATAATTAACATAGTTGAAACTTTTTTACAAAAACTCAATTTAGTCCGAGGAATTTTGGGGCATTGTGAGGCAGAACACAAAAAATCCACAGTAGATCCAGCCCAAAGAAATGCACATGAAATATCAACCAAAACACTGTTTTCGAAGTAATAGTGTGTGAAATCCGGATCGTCTGTATACCACGTTGTATTCCAGTTCTGTTAAAATAAATATTTGCGATTATATAATAATATGCGCTTTGTTATACGACATTTCATATTTTAATAGAGATGGACATTTTTAATCGCCATTTCGGCATAACAATTTAAAAAACTTTATTCGTATAAGTGAGAGTAAAATCCATCGGCTGTCATTGCACAACTGACTTGTAAAATTTTCAATTATATAAATGTTGTTAAATTCGAGAGTATAGCCCGAATACATTAGGTTTTATTTAGGTGGAGCTATACTCGGGACCTTATGTAAATTTAAAGTTCATATCACACATAATAAATGAAAACTTGCAATAATACAAAATCTTACCCAGTATCTTGCACCCCAAATCTGGTCCATTATGATTTTTATTAATTGTGTAAATTATATATGCGGTTTTATTACTGGGAACTGAGCTATAACCGCGAGGAAGAAGTTATCATTTAGTTGCCGTTTGCAATGTAAATAAAATAATAATTATATAACTGCAGTAATTCCAAGTAAACGATCATTCTACAAAAGTAGTTTTTATTATTTTCCTTCAAAAGATAGTTGGATGGTTTGATGGAAGTAGTAGCAGCCAATGAATGAATCACCAAAGTAAGCTCAGCACGACATAATACAGTATTATAGGTACATTAATCTTTAAACTGAGCAATCTTTATATTTATATAGTATTTTAAGACTTGCACATGTTTGCATACACCTATGGTATATCATCCCTCTATTCATTGTCAAGTGTCTTTTTGAATTTATATGCGCATTCACTAAAGCATAAAACAAATATAATAAACTATCTGCAACGGTAGAAAGAAGTATCGAATTGAATTTTGACACGATGAAAGAAATTATGACATCAATAATGTCTTTAGTTGTGACACTGTGTTAATATATTGCTGTACAGCTATTTTGACTACTTGTATTCAAAACTTCAAAGTAGCTTATTTCCAATGGATTTCTGTAGTACGTGTAACAATTGTGAAGCCATTGTCTCAAATCGTTTTTGCGCTATTCAGACGGACGCATAGACAAACACAAAACCCATTCGCCTAAAGTATATTGCAACATATACATGCAACAATATTTAAACTGATAATTCAAATTAAAACTTACCCAATATTACTATACTCATTTATGGAGCACAAGTCAAGACTCACATGAGATAATGTCATGCAATAATGTTATATGTTAGTTCGCATTAGAACTTGATAAATAGTGAAAAGTTATCTTGGGACATATTATATGCAACGAGAGTGAAATTACGGTTCAACCAGAGTTCATAAGTTCAATGATGTTTTTCAAGTTCAATTTCCTTTTATCTGGTCTGAACATATATCCATAATATTGCGTGTTTAAACTACACGGAGTTTAACAGACGATTATAATTTATTACGCGTTGATTTTTACCCCATGTACAAAGTTAACACATACATAAGTACATTTACACTATAATAAGGTAAGTAATCTTAATATTTTTCGGATATATGCATCATACTAATAACTGTATATAATTTGTTTAGGTATTATGATCAGAGTTTAATAAAACCAGGCTATAATGGATGAAATGGACAAAAAGTATTTTGGGGCAATGTTAATGTTTATTGCTTTTTTATTTTCAGGAAGCCCCATGTTATATAAGAAGTTAGCAATACTTTATTCGAAAATATTCTTAAATTTAGTCCGTGTTATCCACTTTTATCCACTTGGACAAATTGACACCAAGCCAGATACCCATGCTTTTTAAACTCTGATTATGGCCAGAAATGATGCATTTCTATTAAATTAAAAAGGTTGCTTATGTAAGTACTTTCGCAAATCTAATTTTAATACGTATCGTGTTAATCGGGAACTCATCCAATGCATGTAAAGTATGAGCGTGCAATATATATAATTGTTTTTAGGATATTGCTTCACATAAATGATTTCAGATTGACCTATATTTCTCAAAATACAGGAAATGAATCAATGCAATATTGCTTGTGTTTTGTGTTATGGAGTAGAATGACTCGGTCAGTCGGTCTATAATTATTTGTCTTGCGTCCAATCGATCAAAAGTAAAAGCAAATGAGTGTGAGACTCAACCTCAACCGCAGTTTGAATCACACGGGTTCATATGAGTTTCACATTCTGCTTAAATTATATAGGTAGAGGAAGCTGTCTTGTAATAATTGCTCCGTCCTTCTGTCTATTTTAGCGGAGGCTACTTCATAGGGACGTTTCGTCGGTCTTTCTGTGGATCTGACACATCGATTTCTGGTATAAGCGCATAAACTTGCTTCGTCTCCAAACTTAAATAAGTCACTATCAATTGAAAAAAGTAAATGACAACTCACAGTGACAGATGAATCAACAGTTAACAACTGCTAACACGTATTTACGTAATTAACGTAGGTATTATTATTCTTAAGTAACTTAATTGCATCCGTTTTATAGTGGTTGATTTTGTTTGTTTGCTATTTACTATTTCAAGGATATACATTTAGTTTTATAATACATTTACTTATTAAAGGCATTAGGCCTTACTCATTGCATGTTAGGTCATTATTTCTGCTCTTATTGTTAAACTTCATTTTTCCACCACATTACACACGTTTACACTTAGTCCTTCCTGTTCTTAGTACTTCTTTTACTTAGTACAATTTATCCCAGGATGATTACAAAGAACCTTATATTTTTCCCATTATTGTATTGATATCTCGGTTTGCATGGAATGAAATTTTGCATAAATACCACAAACCACACACAATAATTTGCTTAAGACAGGATTAAATAATCATCGGCATTGCTGTCTAAAATTGAGTGGATAATTATTTTCTGGATCTTTTCAAAATTAAGTAAGTTATTTTCATCCCTCATTTTATTTATACCTACTCAAGTCGAAACTTTGTTTTAGCACATTATTGTTTCAACACCTATATTATAAGATTAATAATAATCCTAATTTTTTAACACCTTTTCATATTTATACAGACGTACGCCACCCACATAAACCATGAAGTGCAAGTCGTCCGCTGTTTTCGGAATTCTCCTAGTTCTGTGGATAGTTGCTCCACAAGGGGAAACTGGGCCTGGCGGAACGATTATAATGGGAGGAGTAGACTCATTGGCGGGGTCACTGGGTCTTGATACAAACCATCATTTCAGAATGGGTGCTTGGTGTTCGCAAGGCAAATGCTGGGCGAAATGTGGACTTTGGGGCTGGTGCTGGACCAAAAGTCCATTTGACACTACTAGGTTCCCCGGAGGAGACACACCACAGTCATGCACAAGAGACAGTCAATGTTATGAAACCGCACGCTGTATAAACAGAAAGTGCCCACATTTTTGATAAATTGACACTGACTGTGAATTTTTTTGAAGCCTACAAAGTAATTATTTCATTTATGTCGACTTTGATAAATTTCATAAATATTATTTCCTTTTCCAAACTTGTATTAAAACATAAAAATATTCTGATCTCTTCACTTACACTTAGACAACAAATACTTATTGTGCACTTCATTTTTTGGGTAAAACTATTAGATTGGACTACTCTTTAGGACCATAAAAATTAATTGTGGTACCTTATAGTACTTATTGTAATCTGTCAGATAAGTTTGATTGTATTAAATTTAAACACGCATTTTTATTCAATGATTCAACGATTGATTGGTTCTAAATTAAGGTTTGCTGACTATGCAATAAATTCTTATCATATTGCATGCTTAAAGCTAAAAAAGTTTCTGATTACATGATTTACTTTACATTTTTACCCATGAATTAACGAAAGAGTTGTAATCAAAATAGTTGAAGCATTGATACAAATTCCATTTGGAGAAATTTAAAAAATAAAAAATTGGTAGTTCAGAGTTGCTTTTTAGATCAAACAGATCTAAAGAAGCTTTTACATTTTATAACCACAGAAATTATTATAAAGTATTTTACGTATTTTATAAAACTAGATTCATAATTAGATAACAAACCTTGCAATACCAATCGTAATAATACACCAATAATGGCTCCTAATCGTTTTAATAAATTTAAATCGGAAAAAAGATACATTCAATACGAGTTTCGAAAAATACGACGCAAATGATAAACTAAAAAAATAAATCATTTAAAATGCCCAAAAAGACTGTCTACTGGAAAAAACCATATTCTTACAACAAGCTCCAACGTACTGTAAGTTCTCCCATATTTCGGTCAGAAGAGGAGTATAAGAATAACATATTTTGCTTCGAAATTTATCCCGTTAGTAGAAACAAGGGTGATGCATTTGGAGCTAATCGGACGTCATCTCCAATTTTTAGATCGCCGAATCTCAGTCCAATTAAGTATACAACTATGCTTGAAGGGAGTCCAATTAAACATTTAAATACGCCGAACTTTTGTCCAATTAAACATTTAAATGCGTCGAACTTTAGCCCAATTAAACATTTAAATAGGCCAAACTTTAGTCCAATTAAACATTTAAATACGTCGAACTTTAGTCCAATTAAACATTTAAATACGTCGAACTTTAGTCCAATTAAACATTTAAATAGGCCGAACTTTAGTCCAATTAAACATTTAAATACGCCGAACTTTAGTCCAATTAAACATTTAAATACGCCGAACTTTAGTCCAATTAAACATGTAAGGACGCCGGACTTAGTCCAATCAAAGATGTAGAAATGGGATATTGTTCAGAAGAAGACGAAAAAGAGAAATATTGTAAATTAACTGGTTTGAAAGATTGCTGCTGTACTGAAGCCTCTTGGTCTGAATGCGAAGACAGCGATTCTCAATTCCAAGACTCCGAGGAGAGTTAAATAGAAATTTGAATAATCTGACAGTCCAGCCTAATAGACCCCACAGGGAAATGGGAGAAGTTGGCTCAAAATTGGAGTCGTTATCGCTACAACAGAAGGACTACGGAAAACCTCTACTCGCATTATTCATCACTTTACATCCCTCGGAAACAGTCGAAACTTTGCTGCCTGAGTCATCCGCATTTCCATCTTTGAATTTGGGTTTTGTCAGAAAAAGAAATATTTTATTAACTAGTTACAATAATACAACGGTGTTATTTAGATTTAAGTAATTTTAATAACAGTGGCATTTTTCGGTTATTTATTTAATATAATATCATTGTGTAAATGAATTCGGACACGATGATCGTAACAATGAATGATATTTATACGTGCATGTCTCTTGAACTTTAGTAGTATCGTCCACATCGTTATATTATTATTTATTTTAACAATTCTTATTCTTCTTGTTAATCTTTCCAAAGCACGTTGATGAATTGCTATTTATTTTTTATATTGTTTCCTCCTGTATAAACTCCCGTTACAATGAATTTTGTATTTGAACATGTTAATTTCCAGTTACGATAGTACCTAGTTAAATTTGTTACTGTACCTACACAAATAACGTGTACAGTGTAGTATCTAGCTATAATATATTAGCTACAAAATAATAACATAGACTTTCTTCCCTATTATGATATACTAGTTATAGCAAGTTATGCATAGTATAGCTTTAAAGTTATAAGATAGAGTAATTTTTATCAAAACCCTATATAAAGTTGTTTACTCTCGAAATTAAAGCTTTTGAATCCTCCTGCTTAGAGTTTTATACATTTATTAACAATACATAAGTTCTTATCCGACAAAACAAGGAATACACCAAAATATAATATAAAGTACAACGTAAGACAACAAGTTGTGTGTGGAGGTACAAAAATGCAATACATTTTATACAATGCCAGCATCTTTAGCCATTTCGTAAAATCTTGATTTTTCATTTGCCAACAGGATTTGAGGAGTATTGAATTCCTTGATTTCCCCTTCCACTAAAACCATCACTCTGAAAAACCGAACATGCATATTATATTCTAGCATTGAAATGCAATAAAATTGAAGGTATATCAAAATTGTTACTTTCAGTGAGAACGATCATAAAATTGAACATTGTATTAAAACGAAGTACATAACAACCTGTCACAATCGAGAATTGTATTGAGACGGTGAGCAACGGTGAGAACTGTGCAGTCTTGAAATTCTTTCCTGATTGTATTTTGAATTAAATCGTCAGTCTCCAAATCTACAGCTGCAGTGGCTTTATTTCAAAGTCAGAAACATTTCCAAAATTGGATTATCATTATAGTTTCTAAATAATGGCAGTAAAATTTTCACAATAATTTGTTTTGGTAACTTACCTTCGTCTAAAACAAGGATGTTGGATTTTCTTAAGATTGCCCTGGCCAGACAAATCAGTTGACGCTGACCCACGCTGAAATATTTCACACAATAAAGTTTAGAATAAATCAAATCGTTTCACTGTTATTTATAAATTGCAGTAAAAAATTGCCCATATGTATATAATAAAGGTGGCAAGGAGCCGAGAAAATGCAGAATATTTTAAATTCGCTGTCCGCTGTTGAAATTATAAAAATGTTAGAAAAAATTTGGAATAGAAATACATGAGTATTTTTACCTTAAATTTCCTCCGTCTTCTGAGACAATATATTCCAATCCTGAAGTGAGTTGTTTCACAAAAGTTTTCAAATGAGCATGTTCCAGAGCCTTCCATAATGCATCATCATTGTGCAATGAAAACGGGTCGAGGTTGAAACGAATGGTGCCGGAAAACAGAACTGGGTCCTATAAAGATTTTCATATTAATAATTATACATTCTGAAATTGTAAAAAATTAAGAGTACAGTCGTCGTTGCAGTCGTGACGCCCCGCTCGTCCCACTCTTTATACATGGAAAAACAACGCAACTTCATCTGTGTATAAGCAGTTGAAAGAATACAATTGATTTTCTCACTTGGGGAATAATTGTTAGCCGTCCACGTATGTCATGCAATCCTAAGGTGGAAATATCGACACCGTCAATCATAATGCTTCCTCCTTCCGCTTCAATGATTCTGAATAATCCCAACGTTACTGAAGACTTCCCAGCTCCCGTTCTACCAACAATCCCAATTTTCTCGCCGGGTTCAATATTGCAAGTGACATTTTTCAAAACTAAATCCATTCCTTGTCGATAGCGAGTTTGGTAATTCTTAAAAGTGATGCGTCCTTCTTCAGGCCAATTCTTGTTATTTTCAACACTCGATTCACCTTCATCCCGGGACCATTCGTCCTCCTACGTTGTAAATTTCATCATAATTTAAAATAACTACAGATTAGTTCAAATTTTGTAATTTGTATCAAAAATTTATGGAAATTAAAAAAAAATAGTATAGTCTCACCTGATCAACTTCGGTGTATTCCATTACCCTTTCTGCGGAAACGATTTGTGTTTCCACAAAAGTAGAATGAATGACAACGTACAAATAAACTGACGGATATCTGCATAGCGTAAGAAATGGATAATCCTGCTACACTTGGACTCATTGTATTTCTATAAATCACACTCAACAGAGCGGAGCAAAATACAATGAAACTGGAAATAGCTTGAAGTCTCACTGAGATCCATCTAAAAAGAAAAATGATAAACAAGTCTAATACAAGCATTTTCTAATTACTGTCAAGAAATAAAATTTCTCACCGTCTTGTTACAGTTAGTGGAATCATTGTAGATTGAAAAACATCGATTCTCCTTTCACATTCTTCAATAAATCTATCTTGTGCATTGAACGCTCTAATTGTTGTTATTCCGCTCAGCGTTTCCCCAAAGTGCGAGTAAATTGGAGATCGAGCGACAGAATTAAGACGAAACAGCTGTCTGGACGCAACCACGAAGTATCTCTACTCTCCAAAAGAAATCCAAACAATATTTAAACAATAAATGAAAGAAAAAGTCCGAAATAACTATAATCCAAGCCAAGCATATTTGGACATAAACAATGAGATATCATTTTTTGAAGGTGTATAAAAACTACCTATACCTGAATAAAAATGTAGATGGGAACAATTATGACGATCACAATGCAAAATATTGGAAAACTGAATGCCACAACGAGAAAAACAGATAAAATCTGAGTAAAAGCCAAAAACCAACAACATTACTCCTTTAAAATTAGTATATCAACAATCTTTAAAGTATTAACCACGGTATTAATTAAAAATTGTATTTACCCGGAAGAAATATTCAAGGCAATATGTTAGCTCATATGGCATTTCTTGATCTAATCCTTGAACATCTGTTCCAAATCTGTTGACAATTCGTCCAAGTGGAGTTGTATCAAAAAAGGACATTGGAGCACGTAAGATCCGAAGCAACATGTTGTTGTGTAACTTTTTCGAAGCTTTCAACGTCCCCAAGAAAACAAAACAAAATGCCAGGAATATGAAAATGCATTGACACAACCCTAAGAGACCATACACCCCCAAAAATAAGTTTTGATTTATCACGTAGTCGTCACTCAGGGTGCCGCTTGTATTTGCTGTTCCTTGTTTTGCATAATAAGACAACCAAACATTACTACCCACTGTGAAACCTAAAAGAAAAGGAAGAAAACATTGTGAAATGTTTTCATTTGTTTCTTGCCAATTTTTCACAATATTTTTCTTATTGTAGTTTTATAAAAAGTATAAATATTGAAGATATTTTATTATTTTTTGTTAAAAATATTTATTGTCAAAAAACGAATTTCTTTCTTTTAACTAACCTTGACTGATTGTAAACGCACACATTATTAGAGCAGTCGTTGTCCATCCTAAAGAACGCAGATAATTTTTTATCACATTCAATTTGACATTTCCCGTTTCTGGACACTCCTCTTCAATCAGTTTAGTTCCTATATTTTTAGCAGGATTCTCAGCAGGAATGCTATTTCTACTCACACAGCGTTCCACTGAATCGCAATCAATTTTATCATGTTCAATTCCATCATCATTCTCTTGGTTTCCCATATAATATGCCAAAAAATCGGAGAAAGCACCCTGTATTAGATGTAAGAAACCAAAGGAAAAATATTATTTAAAGTATTGTTTATTATTAGGAACCTTATAAATAATATGATATTATTAAATAAATTATATATTGTGTATATCAATAACATTTAAATTGACATAAATTTAAAAACTGAGTACCTTCTTCTCTAAAAGTTCAGTGTACATTCCACATTCGGATATCTGACCGTCTGCAAGTACAATAATTTGATCGACCTTTGGCAAATATGAAATTCCATGTGTAACTAAAATTCTTGTTTTTCCAGTCAACATTCCTTTTGGTCCAATGACGTTATCGAAAATGTGCTTTCCAACATGCGAGTCCACAGCGCTATTTAAATTTCAAATAATTACAATATTAATTTTATTATTTTAGTACAAATTTCGAAATTTCAAATCCCGCCTAGACGGGGTTATAATAATATAATTAAGATTTTTTCCCTTATATTTTCTGGTTGAACTCGAATTAAAAAACAAAATAATAAAATGTGAATTAATGCATTTATCTGAGGTTTGCTTATGTACGGGAAATTACAATTTCTCAGTATTGTACACTATTTATTTGTTTTCAAGAAAATTGTTTAATAGATAGGAATTAATCATAATACGTCAAACTTGCCTCAGTGGATCGTCCAACAAATAAACGTCTGCATTCAAATAAGCAGCTCTAGCTAAAGCGACTCTTGCTTTTTGTCCTCCACTTAAGTTAATTCCTTTTTCTCCGATTTCAGTTTGATCATTTCCCGGAAGAATTTCAAGATCCGGGGCTAAGGCACAAGAGTCTATAATTTTCTTATATTTATTTGAAACGAGTGGAAGGCCAAATGTAATATTCTTCTCAACCGTAGCGTTTTGAATCCAAGGTTGTTGAGGAACATAGGCTAAGGACCCTTTTAAAAAAACTTTCCCATCAATTTTTTGCAGTTCTCCAAGAAGAGCTTCAAGAAAAGAAGATTTTCCACATCCTACGGGCCCCACAATTGCCACAAGAGATCCTTTTTTAATCTTTACGTTTATATTCTTCAACGTCGGATTTTTTCTGTCCCATGAGAAATTTGCATTTTCAATTGCTATTGCGTTTTCTCCCTCTTCGGCAGCTGCTGATGAATATGTGACACTTTTTTGACACTTTTCTGGAGAATTCATGAAATCCGATATTCGTTTCATACTCACGTAAGCGTCAACTCCGATGTTAATGCAATTTGCAATATCCGTCAAGGGTTTATTCAAGATATTGAATAAAGCTAAAGAGACGAACGCTTTTTGAGCATCGAGCGTATTGTTTTCGTCTATTAACATGTAAGTAGCAAAGGAAGTCAAACTGACCTGAAGAATAAATAACAAAGATTTAAAAAAATTATGATGACGAAAATTATTTTGACAGCCTTCAACTATGATTTAAATGTTGGCGAGTATCATTTGGCTTCATTAGACATATTCAGTTTTTTTCAGAATAAAAAATATTGATAGAAATATTATATTTGTTTTTGAATTGCATAAACTTACTAGCACTGGTGCTGCATTCCAGGAAAAAGCGTTAGCCGCATTTATATACGCTCTTTTTCGTAGTAAATCCAATTCTTCGTTTCTCACTTTTCCAACTTGATCGAGAAATGTGGGTTCCCAAGCGTACAATTTGACAATTTTGATTCCGGATAAAATTTCGAACATTTTTTTCACTCTGTGGTCTTTCTTTTTCATTTGACTGTTTTGTAAAACTTCCATTTTCTTTGTTGCAAACATATTCACAGGAATAAGTAGTACCAATACAATCAGCCCTGCAAATGTTGCAACTCCCAATTGAGCATACAGAAAGTATAATATGAAACAAATAGAAATCGGTGCAGTAACCAATACTTGCACCCAGGATGCAAATTTTACCAGTTTGTCAGAATCAACGCTCATAATGTTAACTATTGAACCCACACTGGTACCTGTAACACAAAATATTAATTTATTAAGTATCGGAAGATACTTCATAAAGACGTTTTGTGTATCTGTCTATCTGTCTATACTTGTGATAACTCGAGAATG
>JABASD010004001.1:0-17239 GCA_019776165.1 Pogonognathellus flavescens | reverse complement strand
TTAATGTGCCCGTAATTTTTGTAATCTCCCCAACAATAGCTAATGACTAATTACGTAATCGCGTTTCCTGCTAACCTTTCAGAATAACAAAGGGACATTAATTAAAAAATGGACTATAGTATAATGCAATAATAATATAGTACATAGTTACTTAAAGGAGTAGATAGTTGTATTAGTGCAGTAGGTTGTTATATTATATGCAATAAATATGAGTAGGCGAGGCTACGGCTGGATGGAGTTGTGTTTACATAAAAGGCTTGGGCTAAAGCCTCCTTTCCCTTTTCTTCTAACGTTAATTAACTTGCCACACGACCAAAGACGACTCGCTCTGCTTGCATATAATGTGCTAGGTAATATGTACACATACTTACAAACAGATATATAATTTGCATCTGTTATCATTATCATATCAGTTATACATCAAATGTTTATGCGAGTAAAAAATAAAAATGTTTGTGAAATACAAGAAATGCGCATTTCAACCCCTATGCCCAGTCAGTAAAAAAATAAGAACACAAGACTAGTGCCCACACTCTCGCTTACGTAGAAATTCAGTTAGATTTAGTCTAATTGCAACCCTCTGTCTCCTACAAAGAATAAGCTAATACTCCGTCATGTGATGATTGAAAGAGTGCACTAAAAATATAATGCGGGTATGTTGAGGAGGAAAAGTGTGTAGAGAGAAGAAAAAGTGATTGGGACACGCACCTGCTGATTTCGACTGTTCTGATAAGAGGCATAAGGCATTGATCGAGGGGATGACGGTGAATTGAGCATATAGACGGACGTGTGGTTCTGGTTCGTGTTCTGGCTACCCCCATGACCACCACCCGAATGAGAATTTCCAGAGTGGCCATTCCCATTTGTGTTGTTGCTGCCATTTCCTAAAGAGTTATTCCCGTTTCCTGACATTTCACCACCCGGGTACGGAGGCGGAGAATGAATCGGGTAATTTCCTTGGCCGGCTCCGGCTGCAGCAATGGCTTGAGCGATTGCCAAAGTGTTGTTATTTGTGATCCCCACATTTCTCAATGCGATTTGTCCTGGGTCAGAAAAAGTGGTGTGATGATTGTGGCCTTGATGGTTGTGGTGAATGTTGCTGTTGGAGCTATGAGCTATGGCCGCCAACACATTCAAACTGTTCAGTTCTCTTTGCTGTTGCTGCTGTTGTTGCAAATGCAGTTGTTGACTCATCGTTGTGTTACCACCTTCATTCAATGTAGAAATCGGCATGGAACTAGTTTGATAGATTTGTCGAGTTCCTGCCCCAGGATGTGCTTCTACTTCATTCGCGATATCTGCGGAATCTCTTTTGCTTATTCCGGCCAAAGTCGTCACTGGAGGCTCTTCTTGATCTAATTATTAGTACAAATAGTATTAACTATAAATCATAAACCTTTAATTGTATCTTCTTAATTTTTAAATGGAGAAATTTATTTGCCATTGCTTCAAAGGTTTTATGGGAACGAGTCTTTTATAAGTTTAAATGTAAATGACATTTCACGAGATAGTTTGCGATTTTGTTGTTTGAAAACATTTAGGGTGAAAGGAAAGCGAAAAAATGAGGATGAGCATGTTAAAGCCATTAGGACGAAGATATGATTTGAATGAGTCATACCTTAAAAGTGACTGTGGGTCGAGGAAAAAAGAAAAGGATGTGCTTTTGCCTATGGCTTATACTACTTAGTTAGAGGCACAGTTGGGAGAGAGTGAGATGGAAGTCCACGGACCACGACAGAACGGACGGCTAAAGATTTCATTGTCGCCTGTCTATACTGAAGAACACGGAATTCGAATCACCTGAGATAGGCAAGCACTTATATTTATGTAGCAACCATGAAGCTGGCACTGCAGTAAAGTTTAAAGCTATGAAGATGAAAACTTGAAAAGCATCGTTGACTTTGATATAATTGTGCATCTCTATACAGCCATTGCAAGGAGAAGCTCAGGAAGATCGTAACTTGCCCTCTGTCTCCGAGCGAGCGTCTCTGCAGGAGACGTCTGACTCACTGACGACAAACAAACGGAAAAGACTGTGGAGTAGTAATAAAGCTTCGCTCAATAGACACTCACCACCAAATCAATAACAAGGTCATCCCAATAAAAATTTCACGTCCACAGATCAAACATCTTTCTTTATCACCCTTCGCAATTAACAATACAGAAAATATTGCAATTTTAACATCTTCCCCGTTTCGTGTGATTTGCTCATTAAAGTACAGTTGTAACATTTCCACAATTTATGGATTTACTTATGAGGGGGTAATCGGAAAGTAGAAATGCATCGTTTATTTATGCCTTGCACTTGCAGTGAAATTCATAGAAGATTAGATAATAGACTGTAATTGCTTTAAAACTTTAAAAATACACACCATTGTAGTAAGTGAGCCAATCTGGCTCTGCTGACGGTAAGCATGACATGAACATTAAAGATTAAAAAACAAAACAAGAGTTTTCAACTACAAAAAAGTTCTCAAGTAACTTTTCCTCATTCAGTCATTTATTTGTTAGCTGATGATTCATTGCAATAGGACAAATAACCTGAATGATGAGTAAACGGGAAGAAGTTGGTTTTATGTGAATAGTGACATTAAATGAATGGTAGGGACGAACTAAAGCATTTCTATGTACTTTTTTTAAACAGTAAATGAACGCAAGAAGTTCAACCTACCAATGTGAACGGCATGTAGTATTGTACCGCTGTTTCTTTTCTGACTGACTAAGCGAATAAAAAGAGAAGAAAGAAAATAAAATTTGTTGAGAGCTTTGCTGTTTGGTTATTGTGAATTGACGAGTGGTGTTCGTCCTGTCATGTCACGATTGAACTCTTTGCAAGCAGAGTCACTTTGCTCCTTCATTGCTTTTGTGTAGACAGCAATTGTCCATTATATGCACTTATGAGTGTTGGAATAGCTACGGTAAGTGGTTGGTTGGTAAAAAGCGTTTAAGCCTTTGGCTGATTGAAAGTTGAATTACTACAGATGTGGATCTGGTGGTGAGATGAGAGCAGGTACGCACATATCATGTCAAAGTGAACATTGATCAGCTTCTAAGCTTCTACTTTTACGGATAAGAGCATGTTAACACTAATCTGCACTCGAGTGTCACCGTGTCTCCCATCTTCATCAATCAGACCAGAAATTCCGTGACTATAGCAGTAGTAGTAATGTAAAACGAAAAAGGAAATGGACTAAAAGGCTAATGCATATAAAAGCGTCATAATTGTTGTGGTGGAAGGGGCCGGAGGAATAATGGTAGCAGTTAGTTGTTTTAGTGCTTGCAGGAGTCTCAATACACAAATCCGCTTGTTGTTTATGTGTGTATTTATATTACCAGAAAGTAACTTGTGTTGTTTCGTCTTTACTGTTTTTCATCAGCCACTCACCGCAATGAACACTCCGCCGCCCGACTATCTGATGTTTTATGTAAAAGGAAAATAAATGAGTCGGTGCATAAAAAATGGGGAAGAAAGCATTTGGACTGAAGCGGAAAGTTCTTACTTAGCATAAGATGAGTGCAATTAGATAGGCGAGTCTAAGAGCAGATTGGACACTAAATTGTTTAGCAGCGGTTCTTGAGAGTCCTTACATGGCCAACGCAACTCGCCTTTTTAGTCCACACAAACAAACAAACATCTACTACCACCATAAAATGATAGCACAGCAAGACAGAAATAACAATAAAGTATCGTGGAAGAAGAGCCCTCCGCTTCGTGTCGGGGTCGGCACATTCCATTCCTCAGGGGACATCCACGTAACATTCATCTCATCTCCCGCTACTATATTTACTACCACCAGGCCACCACCGCTATAACTATAACACGTACCTTCAGACTAAATGCATCAGAGTAGAATTACACACGTGGGATGTGTCTATAGTGTTAAAACACTTTAACACGTTATTGCAGCACCAGAAAAAAGAAACATGGAAAGGACGAATGTAAATCGCTTCAAAGTCTACTTAAGTTCTGCTTTTACATAGGCGCTACATATATTCGATCTATAGAAGGATTTCAGAAGATACTATCGTTTCTAGAACATGTCATTCTCTACTAATATTTATAGGCTTTTCTACATGCTGCACATTCTCACTCACCTAACTCAGTATACCTACACCACAAAATTCACTTTGCATTAATTATGATGATGACTACTGTAAAAGTGATATGTGAAGCTATGCTAACTATATTTAATGAAATTATAAGATCGTAGTGCTTATCTTGCACAGCATACTGTAAGGAAAAGATATAATATTTCAGCTAAAGTTGCTTTATTACTGCATTTAGCAATCAAACTCAAGCATAAAGATAATTTATTTATAGCAGCCTAGATACTACCATTAGACAAGTCTACACACACCTAACTAACTGTCTACTGAATGTCTATACTCTGGATTCCATTAACTTGCAGGTATTTATTCAGTCTGTCATAAAAAGCAGCCTGCTAGTAATAAATGCCTATTCAATGGGTTTCCTTGAGTGAAGCATCTCAAAATAATGTTTAATTGGATGTGAACGTCAAGCAGAAAAGCGTTTGCTTAAGTACACGCAGATGCAATGAAATTATAATTATTCCTGCCTTGTGTATCACAACCAAATGCAAAGTATAAAGAACTCAATCAGGCTGAAATAAAAATGATTTTAAACGAGAGAATAAAAACACTTCGTTAGTAATAGCGTCTATAGCTGCTAGGACTTTTATAGGATTGTTGTACAGGGATGATTAAAGTGGAATTATTTCATTACAAGACACATCCCATGCAAGTTCCCAGGCTAAAAAAGTGATACCGCGTTTTATACTCTAATAAAATATTGACAGGTAAAAGATTTCCGTTTTGATAGAAGAATGAATGATAATTGTGGAATGAATGGTTAATTAGCCTATAGACTCCTAACAGGGCGAAATAAAATTATTTTTCCCTGTAAATACACTTACGAAGCTACAGTAGGGAATTTTAGGAGATAAAATAGTGAAAGTAGGGTTTTCTTACTTTTGTCATGACTGGGTGTCATAATGGCGTGGGCAAGTTGATTAATGTAATGAATAACCCCACGGGACTGTTGTTGTTGTGGGAGTTGTTGCTGCTGCTGAAGGTGTTGGGCAATGGTGGTGGGTAAATTATCGGCATGCGATTGGGATATCAGCAATTTGGACTTATTGATTGTAGCCGTGTTATTGTTATTGTTGTTATTTAAATGATAATTTTTGGAGGTAACTGGCAATTCGGGTTGTTCTTGTTGAGTTTCAATGGGTTGGTGGTGATGTGTTGAGACAAATTGTTGTTGCTGCTGCTGATGAAAAGTTTTTTGGTGCTGTTGAGACTGTGAGTGGTGATTTAATGATGGGGATGACGAAGAGGTCGTAGCGGGAAGGACTGACGCTGTGGGTCTTGCTGCGAGATGAAGAGGAGATGGTGATCTGTGGGCAGACTCATCCGCGTTGCTCAAATGACACGAGCCATTGTTATTATTAGCTCCGTTTGTCTTATTCGCGTCATTTCCCCTTCCTTCAGAAGTTGTCGGCACACTTTCCGGTTCCGGCTGATGATCATCTTCCGTCGCTGATGTTCCTCCTTCAGTTTTCCGTCCCGCCTCGCCCATTGTCGTTGAGACAATCATTGAATGCTCATTTTCATCCACCACCTCATCGCTTCTTACTTCTTTTCCGGTGCTCACATCCACACCGACCGCCAACGCCATTTCCACCTCCATCTTCACCATTTCTTCATTTCGTCTTTCTTCCTCTTGCTCTTCCTCTGATTTGCTCTTGCTAACATCAGTAGCGTCTGTTGACACAACCGAAGAATCTGCATCATTCATTCTGCTCGGATCTGCAGCCGCAGGAGACACGTTTTCAACCAGGGGAGGGGCAATTTCGTCAGGACCTACGCAGGAAATGCTGTTGTTGTTCTCCGCTAATTCCGCTTTTATCTTAACTTCGTTCTTTGGAAATTCTGAGTCTACTTGCTGTGAGGCTTCCACCTTTATTAACGCTGGCGGAGTCGTTGATGACTCCATTTCTGGATCAGAAAGTTTCACCGTTGTCAACCCTGTCGTGTCTGATTCTGTTAACCTTTTCAATATTTCGGATTTTTCATGAACTTGTAAACCAGCTTCCACTTTCATTTCTCTCTTCCGCTATTTGTACTCACAATTTTTCCAATGTAAACCTGTAAATATAACACCTAAATTGCTACATTTACTCTACAATAACATTTAGGTTGACTTTATTAACAACCCTACAATCAACGAAGTTTAGCATAATGCCAGGTTTTAATCTTAAGTTTATTACTGGCTCTATCCTCGAGTTGGCCACTCCAGATGCTGTAGTTAGTAAGCAACAAAAGGATATTTTGAAAAATGTTAAAACAATATGAATAAAACATAATAACTGATAACTAATCTAGTTTTGAGATTTTTGGTTATAAGATAAATGATGTAGAATATATGAACCTTTCAGAGTTGTGCAGTTGTTAATGCTATTTCCTTACAAATTGGATTAGATCAATTTAAATTGTTTCAAGAATTTTTGAACAAAAGTAGTAATGGTACCTCTTACACCAATAATGAGTTAACGATATTTGCCAATGATAATTACTATTCTTCAAATGGTTAAATTCTTGTATTCTCTAAGGTATGTAAGTTATAACCACCCACGCATCATACAACGTATATACATAATAGGATTGTATTGAGAACTTTTTAAGTATTTATAAGTGAAGTACTTGATCAACGTGGTTACCTATGCAGTATGCAGTGTACTAAACTAAATATAAACTCATCTTACCCCTATTGAAATGGATTTCAGTAAACAAGAGTTCAGATTAAAGAAATGTTATTATTAAAGAAGTGCAATCATAGCCATACTAATTTATAAACATCATCTGTATCGTTTTATGGTTCAGTCTCAAATATTATGTAAACATACCAGTTGAATTGCATGAATACAACCATGTCTATAATATACCCATCAAATTCAGGCAAAATGATTTATTTTTCTGATTCACACACAGAAAAATTGCCGAACAAGATCTAGATGATATCAGATTAATTGAGAAAGCATATCTTACCTTGTAAGTAGATGGAGGGTTTCACTTCCATAAACAATTGCTTATACCGACACGTGCACTGCAACACAATGAGAATACAATTCACTTAGAACTCACAAGAATTTTCAGAATAAACATTATTTTGTGATTAATTAACGACCAATACGCACTAAACTCCCTAGTTGAGCTTGCATTTCTATTCCACGACATAGTCAGTAAGGCACAAAACTGAGATGAACATAATTTTATTGGAAAACCAAAAAATGAGCAAAAGAGCTGGGCGAAATGGAATCACATCACAAAAACGAAAATGTGCTCGTGTGACATCTCACCTGTTGTTTTGTGTTATGATTGATTCTTGTGCTGTTATGACTGAATGCGAGAGAGAGGCGATAAGATTAGATTACAAAATGCCTTGTTATACGCTAATGAATTCTTCTAAAGCCAATAGTTAAGACAGAGAAGACACTTCTCGTAGAAACTAATTCTCCAACAACAATGAGATGTAGTAAAATGTGGCTTGATAAAATCTCTGTATCTGTAGATACTTAATAGCTTGATAATTTACTGTTACAATTAAATGCTTTGTTTGAGTAAACCACGATTAACCCTAGAAGTCCTAAGTGAAGTACAAGAATAGAAATTTATCTGTTTCTCCTTCAGATGACTATCTGCTGCTCAAACACTTGTGATAATAAGACATGATTATCTGTTAACGTGTGACGTAGAATGTTTATTTGAAATTGAGTTGGTCCTGAGTGCTGAGTTTTGTAGCTTGTTTCTTTTGTAGTAAATAAGTAACAAGTTGTGAGTGTAAATGATGTGTAAGCAAAGATGTGAAGATAGGAAGGAGAGATAGTGAGACAAGCCCAAGCCTACGACCTCACGCACATCCTTTGCTCAGGCTAAATCCTTTCTTGTCAAGCTTTAGCTTGGTTACCAATTAAAGTTGAATTTTGTTATTTCTGTCATCAGTCATGAAAGAGAAGACGCATGATATTCCAATATCACTAATACAGTGACACGATGACACAGAATAGAATACGCATTGGGGATGTTGAAGGATGATGATGCCTTGTCTGTGCATGTTCATAATGTACATACAGCTTAGTTGGTTCGTTCTGCCTTGCTGTGTGCAAGTGAAGTATAAAGTGCATGAATCAAGTGTGAGAGGAGAATACGAAGAGTCATGAAAATAAGAGAGAACAACTCGAACCGGAATTCAGTATTGACATAGCGGGTCGGGTTCCAAAAGCACGAATAAGCCAATGCCAATGTAAAAGCATAACCACAATACATTGAAAGTGTTAGTGTTCTGATGCTTATTAATATTAAGTTGTGCTTGCTGACTCTCTAAGCTGCACTGCCTTAGAGTTTTAGCTACATGTAGATATGTCGATATATACAGATACAAATACTGAAGAGATATATGCACAGCAAAGGTGGACAAGTGTGTAGAGTAAAGAGGATGCATAGCCCACGTACATACTAAATTATTATTGCAATTGCAATAGTATGTTCTGCCAACAGACGCATTTGTCTGTGCGGCTGTTTCAGTATAATGTATATGTCTGCATTAACCTACCTAGGTACTAACGTTTGTTGTTTAGGAAAGTCACAGTTGGATATCATCCGCCAATTAATTGCAAGCTAATTGTAAGTTAAGCTATACTCATGATAGTGTCACAATGTATTATGCCATATGCACAAGTAATTAGTAATAAGTTCTAGGTGCGTTGCTTTAGTGCGCATGGTTAGCATAATTTTTTTGGTGCAGCTTGCTTCAATTCACACATCTTTCAATTTTCAACAATGAATCTTCATACGATGTTCCTAGCCGTCCTAGCCCTAATAGCTGCAAAATTAGTTGTACAGGTGAATAAATACATATCTGTAGAGCTGCTAGCCATGCAAATGCTGCATTTATGTTAAGAATTATTATTATGATGTAATAATAACATTAATATGTGTTGCCTATTTATGTGATAATGTATGTGTGTGGACCTTAATAATGTGCTGCGATTCATAAACTCTACATAAGGCATCTTATATATAAAAAGAACGAATTAATTTGTAATTTTCGTAATTAGTCGCATACACAAGATTTACATTGATGCTGACATTCCCACTTGTAACAACGCGACATCAAGTTGTTAACATTAAGCAATGTGCCAGAGAGTTCACCAGCAGAATGTTTGTACTAAATTAAGCTATGTTCATGTAAAAACTACAACTATAGCGGTATTGTCTACAATTCTCGCTCCACTCTCCTGTTGTGGACACTGGACACATACTCCATTGAAGTAATGAACTTACAGTGTCAGTATGCGCTAAGCCAATTCATACAAATCATGGGCTAGTAGTAGTGGAAAGTAACACAATGAAAATAATGTAGTTTATTATGTACCTACTTTATTTATTAGGGCAATAATTGTAATTTCTACGACGAAGGACTTGGAATTATTCATATATTTTTAGTATATTTGTATGGATTGTTAGGTATAAAACACATAAAATGTACCGAATTCCCTATTTACTATGCTTCATTTGTAATTGTAAGTATTTCACCATGCGATGAGCCGTCATTGTCATTTCAGAAGTCTTTACAATAACTGCAATCACCAATGATCTTTCATGCAACGGCAATTTTAATGTGAAAACGAGTGCAATATTATGTCTATGCAAATCCCCGTTAGAATCAGAGGACCTTTTTTCTAACTTATTTTCGTGGTCTCCCTCAGTGCATTTGTGTATAAATATAAAGATTAATGAAAACCTGACCTATGCTACGCACTGCACGTTTTATCAATATCAATTATCGTTCTTTCTCTGCACACTTTGTTAGGTTGTTATTGGACAACTGATTTAAATGAAAGAGGTAAGGGCCATTATCTTGTGCATATATGCTGTAGGTTGTATTGTTGTATGCACACACGCTTTAAATAAAAAGGCAGGAGGCAGATAGAACAAAAAGAAGATTTGATTATGATTATCACCCGAATTGGATATGATTAGAGTAATCTTAAGTGCAGATAAACTGTTTCTATATTACCCATGCTCCTCAAATTCCACTTTTACGTTCTACGCATACAAATTCTGTTTTGGAAGTGCACGAGAAATATGTCTCACAGATATCTCAGCACCTACAACACACATTCCATAAAATGCTACATAGATGATTAATGTCTTCTGAGCTGCTGCCTTCTCTACCAGTCTCCTCTATACCCCCACACATTCTTTGGAAGTTTGGTATAAGCAGAAAGGAATAAGGAAATTGACGTGAGGAGTGTGGGGCAAGTGGCCGAGTGACTTATTATCTGAAAGTAGTTAGTAAAAGTTAAGATAGTGCTAGGAAATGGAGGAGAAAGTGAGTGTGGTTGAGTATTAGTGGGAGACGGGAGAAGGACTTTATCTGTGCAGTGGATGATAGGAGCAGAGATGGTCAACAATCGTAATTTGTGTTGTCTCTGTGTGTTATGGAGTCGGTGATAGAAGATAGAGACTGAGATAAAGATACGTAATGGATGATATCGTCAAGAGATCAAAACTTATCCAAAATTTATCCAAAAATGAGATAAAATAATTACCTGTGGGACACAAAGGTATAAGTAGCAACTGATTTCGTTCGGCTATCGTCGCTTTTCAGCTTCACTTTCGTTCTTTGCTTATAAATGTTGTGACGATGACTGGAGATAACTATCTGTTGATTCGTGTTAGACTATCGTAGCGGTATTATTATTACTCTTGTAGTGGCAAAGCACTCACGATCAGTGAGATACTGTTTCGGAGCACTCATTTGATAAAGACTTCCCTCATTTCATTTCTTCCTTTCTCCAGATCCGTCCCTCCTCGCATCAACACTTCAGTCCTTCCATACACACCTAAAATGGACGCTACTATGCTGGACAATCGTTACACTACTTTCAGATACGAATGCATTCGTCCACCTCTGCCATGTATCTCTAATCATATTTTAGGTGCATAGTGGCACAACCAGTGAAGTATACACAACAAGGTGGATTTCAGCTCAGAGAGATATGAATGCTGAAATTAATACAAGCACAACATATTATTAGGACATGCACAGAACATAACACCAGCACATCGTATTTAGATGCGATAAAAGTACGAAGGAAAGATACCAATTTCTGATTTCTTTTATCTCCCCTAAAACCGTATGCTCTCATTCTTCTAATGTCAATACGTTTTACCTACTCATATGTGCATAGGGCTTTGAAGTACAAATTACACAGTGTACTTATGAAGCAGTCTTACAAAGCGTATACTATG
The DNA here is from genome assembly GCA_019776165.1 of Pogonognathellus flavescens. Lineage (NCBI taxonomy): Eukaryota > Metazoa > Arthropoda > Collembola > Entomobryomorpha > Tomoceridae > Pogonognathellus > Pogonognathellus flavescens. The sequence goes on along the minus strand of JABASD010004001.1, from coordinate 5,902 downwards.
CATAAACCTATAATATTACTATATACTTATGTAAAATAGACCTTTGGGAAAATGCCTGTTATGTCATTTTATATCTGTGCTATGAGACATGTATAGTGTATGGGTGTATGGAGACTTATAAATGAATATACACATACTCATATCATTCGCTGGTATATTTATGTTATACATATTTCATAATCAATATTTTATTGACCATAATCGGACTTGGTAGCAATATATATTGATGACGCACCTATATAGTATTCAAGCGTAAACATGAGAAAGTGAAGTCAGTGAGGTACAATATACAGAGAATAAACCATTTGCAACGGTGCAATAAAGTATCGTAAGGGTATTGTGAACTTCGACACGACAACATTAACTGTGACATCATCACATCAGCTCTAACACTATATGTATTAGTAGCAGCATAACTAATCTGGTTAAATAATATTTAAAACACTAATTCTCTTTTTTCAAAATATTCTAACATTGTCCGTCTCCCAATTCAAACGTTGGCGGACTTCTCTGTCAAACATTTAATAACTAATCTGGTTAAATAATATTTAAAAACACGAATTCTCTTTTTTCAAAATATTCAAACACTGTCCGTCTCCCAATTCAAACGTTGGCGGACTTCTATGTCAAACATAAGTATAATTTATATAGCAGCATTTAAAACGCAGTGTTATGTGCAGGCAATATTGACGCAGTAGTTAGTCTATAGGGTCAAAGGTCATGAAGGAGTTGACCGATTGACCCCATATTCGAACTTGGCCTCACATTTGATCCTACAAAGATCTACCAAGGTAACTATAGAAATCTCTCATAAGGTAGATTTTTCTGAATGTTTAGGAAATAAAAATTCGGTTTTTTCATCGTAGTTACAATATCAATGCCCATAATGCGTTAATCCTATGCAGGGGCCCAGAAACAAGATGTGCAGGGTGTGCAATGTATGGTCACTCCGGGCTAAGGTGGCCCTTTTTTGCAAAGTTGAAATGTATCGTTTCGTAAAAGTGTGAAAACGCACAGATTTTGAAACCCTAAATATTTCGTAAAAAAGTATGACTCATTGTCAGTAGGTTCATATATGCAAAACCCTATTTCACGTAACTACCACTTTGAAAATGAAAAATAAAGTATCACATTTGGCCGCCGAATTCGGGCAAATGTGGTACATTGTAAAAATAAAAAATTGAAATTTTTTGATGAGCAGATTATTAGGTGGGTTCTATAGCGCTTGAAATTCTACACTTACTTCGTGTATATTTCATGCATTTTAATGTATCTAAAATGAAAATTTTGCGATACAGAGATTAATCGTAAGTTATATTTGGCAAGTAGAGAAAAATACCTCTAATAGGAGTCCTAATGAGAAGATGTTCCCGGGACATTTCCACTAAGCTAGTAAAACATATAAGTTGACAAAGCAGTTGCCAACAGTAAGCAACTGTAACGTGTTCTGTCCCATGCAGGTTTTGGTGCGCCAGTGTCATTACTTTACTCATGGAATACATAACTACGATTTTGAAATTCATTTTATCTAGATATACCGTATGTATCGGTATTAGCGCATAGTACTGCTAATACAGTAGTGAGACTTATAGTAGGGCTCAATACAGTAAAGGGTATCAAACAAGCTTAGATGTACATGGTAATCTAGGCAACCATATTTTACTGATGTAAATGGAAAATAATAACAGGGAAATATTTTTGTGTTGATTCATCTTTCTGATTTTGTGTTAATTTTCAGCTGTAAAGTATGGTTGCCTAGATTACAACGTACATCTAAACTGATTGTTTGATACCTTTTACGGTATTAAGTCCTACTAAGTCTCACTACTGTATTAGCAGGACTGTGCACTAATACCGATACATACGGTAGAATAGAAAGACATTTGCTTAGTTAACATAACACTTCAGACTGTTCAGACTCTCGAAACGCCCTTCGAGCGCCTCGGGGCACTCGGAGCGCTTTTAGGGTCTTAGAGCTCCGAAGACCTACATTTTTCTCAGGCCCAGTTTTGCAATGGTTTGACACATCGGGACTTTCCACTTGCACACCCACTTCATAATAGGTGATTGGGCCACTGATGCTATGTGGAAAGTAGGCTGGCTTCAAAAAGTCAAATTTTGAAGCCAAGATGAACAAAAGTGAATTTTATTTGTCCCAAACATTCAGATAAATCTACCTAATGCGGAGTATTACCTCCCAGCTTAGACCTCAATAAGATCTCCAGCTTACAGAGTCCATCAAACCAACCCCTTTGGCGCTGACATCATTTATGGATCACCCCTAAAGTAAAGGTACTCATAATGCAATGGTTAATTCAACGAAGCAAAATATTGCGAAAAAGACCGCGACCAGGGTATGGCGGAAACAGCGAAAATAGTATTTCAGTAAAATAAAAATAGAAGAACTCAAACCCTTCGATATGTTTGAATTTGAATTGAACTATAATGGGTGAGCTGATAATAATATCTGATAATTATCCAAGAAATATGTTAGCCGTTAATATTTAATAAACAAGGACTATTCCACGTCAAAAGATTGGATAGATTAGAGATTAGTCAAAGATTAGATAGGGCAAAATACCTTTTAATTTGATCCGGGATTCCAAAAAATAAAAATCTAACTAAAAAGGTAAACTAAATTGGTAATTGTGATTAAGGATGAACGAGGAAGATTTAGGTAGAAGAAGACCCGTCAAATACCAATCTCACAATGCAAAGTTTAAATTAGAAGCAATCAAGTTCAGCGAAACATCTTCTATATCACAAGCAAGTAAGCATTTTAACGTGGATAGAAAAAGTATACGAGAATGGAAAAAGAAGCGTTTTGAACTGGAAGGTAATTCATTTCATAAATATTATGTATACTATTAAATTCAGTTATATTCCTAACAATTTTTTAGATCATTTGAAGTTATCGCAGCAGCTCCCTGATAATACAGGGAGCATTTTATAACTGCTCCCATACGATAGTAATATAGTATTATCTGTTTGTGACTTCTCATTCAATTTTCGAAAAATTAAATTTACTTGTTTTTTTTTGGTTTTAAAAGCTTTAGTATTATGTCCGCCTTCAATTTTTCCAGTTTTTATTGATTAGAACTGGACCTACTCTCATGTATCCGTACCTATACTAATGCTTATCCTAACACTATTATTGTGGGTGATTTTAATTACCCCGAACTTAAGTGGACGCCTGAAGATAGAGTAAATAAACTTACGCAAACAGCTACTGCCTTCTAGATCTGACAGATGAACTGTTTCTTGAACAAATGGTCAATTTCCCCACCAGAATAAGAAATACCACTGAGAATATTTTAGATTTATGTCTCGTGTCAGACCCCAACACAATTAGGGGCATTACAGCGCTACCGCCGATGGGAAAAAGTGACCACCTGGTTCTAAAAATATCTCTTGATTATGAAGACACCCCACTCAATGCAACAACTGTATTGAATTATAGGAAAGCCAACTATACAAAAATGAATGAAGAGCTGAAGCAAATAGAATGGAATAAACTGATGGAGAACAAAAATACTCAAGAGATGTGGGAAATATTTAAAACTCATTTACTGTATAGTATTAATACTAACACACCAAAAATAGTACAACGGATTCCATTACCTACATACAGCAGCACAAAACATATTCATCTCATAAAAACCAAGCAAAGAATATTTCACAAATACTTAAGAGCCAGATCCAATTTAAGGATACGTAGTAGACTTTGGTACAAATTACAACGCGCAGTAAAAGCTGAAGTGAAAGAAAGAAGACTCTGCAGACGAGACTACGAACGCAATATCATTCTCAACTTTAAAACCAACCCGAAACCTTTCTACGAACATTGTAGAGGCAAAAAGAAAATGAATCTTCCCATGATGATATTGCCAACCGGGGAAACTACCAAAGACAACAAGGAAGCCAGTGAAGCGTTAGCAGATGTCTTTAATAATGTTTATGTAATTGACGACAGTCCTTGCCCCACAATTACACTAACAGACGTAGGCAAACAGTGTATTAATGAGGAAGCAGTGTTAGTAGCTCTGTCGAAATTAAATACAAATAAATCTACCGGTCCAGATGGAATCCCTCCACTAGTGCTACAGAGATGTGCGACGGCAGTATGTATACCCCTAAGCATAATATACCAACGCTCAATAGATTTTGGAGAGATACCAAGCGATTGGAAAATTGGCAAAGTGACCTGTATACATAAAAAAGGCTCTAAAAATGACCCAGCAAACTACCGACCCATAATGCTAACTTCTGTATGCTGCAAAATCATGGAAAAATTTATAAAAAATCACTTAATCACTAATTGCAGCTTCACAGACAAACAACATGGGTTCAGGCGCAGCAGATCATGCTTTACCAACCTTCTCACATACTTGGAGTATGTCACAAAAGAATTAGATGAAGGTCATACAGTGGACAGCATTTACATCGACTATGCTAAAGCGTTTGACAAAATCCCTCACAATCTGCTCATAAATAAGATCTTAACTCAACAGCCTCAAGTATCACCGTACGTCGTTAAATGGATACAGACATTATTGACTGACAGACTTTTCCACGTTGAAATGAATGGAGAGATATCGACACCTCGACCGATGTCCAGTGGAGTCCCCCAGGGAGGGGTATGTGCAGCCATTCTCTTCAACCTGTACATTAATGATATGCCAGACGAGGTGGAGAGTCTACTATCGCAATATGCGGATGACACCAAAATGTACAAGGCTATTACGTGCCAAAAAGACCGAGACAATTTGCAAGCAGACCTACTCAAACTGCAAGAATGGAATATCAAAAATAAAATGCCTGTCAACAACGACAAGACAGTATACATGCAATTCAGCAATGTAAATAGCACGGTCATCAAAGGGCACTACAAGTATGAAGGCACGGATTTAAGAAATAGCACCTGTGAAAGAGATCTTGGAGTCTTAGTTCAAGAAAACCTCAACATGTCCCAAAAAGTAGCGAATTCTATTCATAAAGCAAGAGTAGCGAGTATAAATATCAAACGGTCCTTTAAATATCTGGATATTCATTCCCTAAAAAGAGTAATTACTACCTACGTAAGACCACACCTCGAATACTGTAACTCGATTTGGCACCCGTACCGAAGATCCGAGATAAATGCTCTAGAATCCATACAGAAAATGGTCACAAGATTAATACCAACACTGAAAGACAAGAGTTACACTAAAAGACTCTCGGAACTAGGGTTACTATCCATTGAGCAACGACTAATGCGTGGAGACTTAATTGAAACATACAAAATTATAAACTCAATGTATGATTTAGCACCGGAAACTTTCTTTGAGATCGACACTGAATGTAGGGGTGCACCCAGACTGCACAAACACGGATTCTCACGAAGAGTACGACAACACTACTTCACACAGCGTGTAATAAACCACTGGAATGCTTTACCTACAGAAGTGAAAAATGTAAACACAGTTAACGCCTTTAAACGTGCAATAGACGAACATTTCTGTTGGACAAACAAAATAAATAGTAACACAGACGCAACCTCTCAGTAAACCAACACAGCCAGTAATATTTTTAAAGTGTCAGTGAGCCCTTAAAAAGAGCAGGAAGCTCAATTTGATAATTCAAATCTGCTCACTAAATAGCTAATCTAATCTAATCTATTTTTTTCATGTATATTGTCTTTACATAAACAATGCAATTGACATTGACATAGCACAGTATGGCCAAAATCCATTTTTGGCGTCAAAATTAATTCTTTGGTGATTATGTTCCAAAACACCTTCTTGAAAGTGATTTATGTTCTTACTGCATCAATATAACTTTTTATCACAATATTTTGCAAATTTGAAAAATATTATTATATAGTAGTATGTAGCGTACCCCACCATACGCACTTTGTCATTGC
>JABASD010004000.1:0-17239 GCA_019776165.1 Pogonognathellus flavescens | reverse complement strand
AAAATGATCTTGGAAGCTTTCTCTATCCAATGATGTCTACCAATATTCTTAACTCTGTCTGGTTCAGGAAATATTGCGTCTCAAACTTTTATACTTACTTAAACAACACCCTGTACATTAGGTATTTTTACTAATATTGGAGGATCGATGAGATGTGTACCTATACACTTTTCTCCTGTCGTCTCCGTGAGATTGAGACAATCAAATCCGGGCTTTCCATAATTAGGATGGGCTTCTTTTTACTTTGAACATTTATAGCATTGCAGTGCTAAAATTAAAAGCAACAAAGTATTATAAAATTATGTAATGAGTTTACTTAGTTTAGTTTAATTGCAAAAAGAATACTGAATACTTCTTACCCCTTGCGGATGTGAGTAAGAGTTGGCCTGTTACCGATCACCCTAGAAGGAGCATCAATAGGCAGTCTACATGCAAGATGGGGATTTTTAAAAACAAAAATGCAACTTTCTTGGAAAATCACATTAAAAAATGAAAAAATATTCACTGGAAATTTTAAAATTTAATTTTGGCAACTTTAAAATTCGAAATTCAGCAAGGTTTAAAAAATCGCAGTTTCAATTTGCCTCTAGCATTTAAAAAAATACAATCAATTTCATTGGTCCATTACAAAACTTTAAATAAAAAATAGAACCAGTTTGGACTTTAGATGGGAATTTCACCCCATACAGGGGAAAGACAGGTAGTTGATGTATACATTTTTGAATACCTACCTGGGTGTACTACTGCAAAAAAGACTTTTTCTGAAATGTTCATATTGTCCAAGAAAATAGCATTTTTGTTTTTCAAAATTCACATCGTGTATGTAGGTGGCCCTTTTATGCTCCTTCTAGGGCGATTGGCGAGGTTAGCTTTCATCTACTCATTTTTAAAAGAAAACCATAGTGTTTTAGAGTAAGTCACCCTCAAACCCTCCGATTCCGTCTTGGAAAAGAAAAGTGAAAATTTCATAGTCAGTGTGTCAGTGTGTATAGAAGTTTTTTGACCAACAAGCTACACATTTTTTCTAATGTTGACAGTGCAGAATTAAAATTTGGAACTTACTTCACTTGTAAGTTTTGTTGCTCCTCCAGTTACATCAAAACACTCGAATTTCGAACACAGAGTTTGAAAAAAAAGATAGAAACAAAAATTTCCTTTAAAAGATAAAAACTGGGAATTTTATCAGTTTTTTACAATTCTTTTCCGGGTTGAACAAATCCTTGAGGAACGTCAGTAATTTTTATATACTTTAGCTTTGTTTCCAGCGGCAGACCAAAAAACTTAAATTATTAAATAAATAATTGTTGTTGCTGGTCAAAAGTAGCCAGCATAAATTAATGATGTGTATAAATAAGAAAAATTGTTTGTGCTATTGGTTCTAACCAATTTAATACCCTTATGATAAGGGAATTAGAATCAACAAATACCTGAGTACATAGATAAATTGAATAAATTCTAATAAATATAAATGAGTAAATATTATTGTTGAAGTATTAGGGGCGTATGCGTATCTATAGGATTTTAAAATTTGACAGTTCAGCTAGCTGTATTTTATTAGTGGCTTTGTATTTAAAAAATTTCGATAAATAATAAAACAACGGCAATTGCGTATCTACATAATATGGACTAACCGGGCTTGAGCTTTCTCCACCCCCACATTTCAGAAATTTCATTCTTCGACAAAATGTTAAAAAGCCGCCGCAGTTTTTTCTTTCAGTCCTCCCCAAACCCCTGGAGCTCCTGCTTCTAAGTATGAATACCGGTTCCTTCGCTTGAGCAATGATAAATACATATGTAAAGGAAATCGTGAGTTCTAAGGTAATTGTTTAAATTTAAGCATTAATATTTTATTCGTTGTTGAAGAGAGCTCCATTCGTTGATTGAAAGTTGCCTTCTTTCAGCTTAATATAGTTTGCCCGGAAGTTTATTATGCTCAACAAGTTCTCTTGTAGTAACGGACTGTTGGTTAAAACTATACATTGGTTAGATTAAACAAACTAAAAAAACTATTTAGTCCTATAAATTATTTTAAAGAATTCATAAACTTCACACAAACTCCAGGACAAGGACCTAACCTATTTAACCTAACCAGCTTATAATTCCTCCTGAAGTTCCTTGTAAACTACTTTTCTTTTAGTAACGGACTAGATGAACTTTGGTTAGATTAAAAAAACTAATTAAACTATTTAAGTAAACATTATTTTTATACAATTCAAACCTAACACAAACTCGAAAACTCCAGGACAATACGTTTCTCAAAAGTGCGATGTTCCCGAAGTCTATATTCAAGGCGGGTAGGATTTTCAACAAAATATTCTACAAGACGGGCATAAGCCTGTATGAATTCAGGTTCAGCAAAACGGGACCTCCGATCAGTGTTGTTCTGACAAAAAGCAGATGGAGAAAAGTGGGATTCTTTCTCGGATTTTTGAACAACGTTTGTGGATGTTTGATCACATTTCTGTTATTCTACAAAAATGCAGCAGCCTCCTCAAGTAACCGTGAAAATATTGCGCATTTAATGTTCAGCATTTTAGCAAACGTGTCGTCAGTCATTGCTTGCACTAGCATGGTCACAATGCTAAGAGATATGGATGAAGTCGTATACATCGTTGACCTCGGGGGTCAAGTCAACACTCTACTGGAAGGTAACAAGAAATAAACTACAGGACCATTTATTCATAATTTTACATAAGCAAGCAAACTGTATTATTATTATTACTTACATGATCAATATACTGAAGAATCATTATTATACTCAATGGCGTACCCAGAATTTCTTTGGAGGACTCGACCTAATAAAGTTACTTTGGGAGGAGGGAGGCACGACCTAATAAAGCTGCTTAGTAGGGGAGGGGGCATGACCTATTAAAATTGCTTTGGGGGACACGACCTAATAAAGTTAATTTGGGGGACGGAGGTACGACCTAATTTAGGAAGCACAACTATATAAAGTGGCTTGGGAGGGGGGGGGGGGTTATAAAGTGGCTTGGGAGGGGGGGGGGGCACAGCCGCAAAAAACAAAAAATATAAATGCAATGAATCAGCAATTCTTTTGATATCCATATAAATTGGCAACTTTTAAAAATTTAAAGCATGTAATCATTATTTATTCGAAATCGAGAAATATAAAGTTTTTAATGAAAAATGTGAGAAATTAATTACAATTTTTGCACCAATTGTTTTTTACAATTAACAGATTTATTCAAGGAGGAAAGGAAGCAGATCAGGCCGAGCATTTGGTACAGTCTTGTTGGATACGGGATGTGTTTGCTGACGATGGCAATGACGGCAATGACAATTTTATTTTCAATATTTCCGGCAATAGCGAAGCCGATTACAGCAAATACGATTTCCTTACGCGCAGTTCTGGCTGAACTTTCGGGGTATCCATCCACCAAAGGAAACGAATTATCATTCCGAATATTTTGCTGTCTCTGGCTTTTCTCCATGTCAATCCAAACGGTGTGCGCCATCACCTTTTATCTCATCATCACCATCACTGATATGCTCGTGATAAAATTCTGGCTGAAGTTCCTGTTGAAAATGGAAGGCGTAAATGAACGAGAACAAACGGCGTACCGAGTTTTGGCAATATTGATTAAAGAAATGATGCGACATGCATTTGCTCTGCCGGTGGCTCTAATCCTCGGAGGGCTCATTTTAATCGTGATCAGTCTCTTTGGGTCCATCACACTCTCCAATGTCATTCGAATGCCAACGTATTTGGTACTACCCTTTTTCTTCTTCGTGGCAACGTTCGTTTCAGGAGCTATAATACCACAAGCGGCAGATATTCACACAACATCCGAAATGCTAATAGCCAAGTGGAGAAACAGTCCCGACAAATGTGAAAGCAAATTTGCCCGGGGCTGCAAACCATTGAGTGTGGAAATACGACCGTTCTTCTTCATTCAACTATCCACCTTTGTCACATTCATGAGAAGAGCCGTGGATCACACCATCGATTTACTCATGGCTTTTAACTAGCTAATGTAAGAACATTCTAGATTTCTTCGTAGAGTAAAGTAAATGTGCAAATTAATTTTTGACAGTTTTTGTTAAGAGTCTTAACAAGTAAATAACACTTCAATAATACTGGCTAAATGTTTTCAGTTATATGTTGGTAAAAGTAATGTAATTCCACGTTTTTTACCCCTTGAGGACAAACTCTGACATTTTAAGGTGTTAAGAACAAACAATCTGAGTGGTATAATATAATATAACAGTGCTGATAGAAGTAAGTTCATAGATCGGCGTTTGCTAAATATTTCACCATTGAATAAGAAAAAAGCTTTGTAAATGTAAACATGCCAGATGAAAAAGAGAGATAGTCCATCCTTATGCCGTCCTTGTTTGTGTTCTGTTTAATTTGAATTTGTATAGTAAATACATTTGTAGCTATTAAAAACACTGTAATAAATATTATGGTATGAACGTATTATTATTGGTATGGTATTATCAACATCAGGCGTGTAGCCAGGATTGAAAGTTGGGGATTGAACATCAGGAAAAAAGACATACACCTTCATTTTGTTGTGAATTGAGGCTTCGGATTTAGTGAATGGGTGTGATTTTAATTTAATTAATTAACCAGGCGAGTAACTATCATTGCCAAACTCTGTGTTATTTTGGAGCAAAATTTTATACTTTTGACTTGTTTTTTTAAAATTCCAACAATATGAAAAACATTAACAATTAATAAAAGTGCAGCTATACTAAGTATAAATTTAAAAAAATAAAATTCGTAAGTAATTTCACACTTCATTTCCCTTTAAAACAAAATGTGGAGATTTTTCTGTCATGTACGAAAATCACTCAACAATGTTTATTTTTCAGGTTATATTATTGGATAATTACACATAGAGATTATGATAGAAGATAAATTGACTTTTAAAGGTGGTGTGAGATGTTAGTATTGAGTTGCGACCTTCATTCTTGCTAGAATATGTTCTCCAGCAGTGACAGTCGTTTTATTTTCATTCTCTTTGATTTCTGCATTGTCTTCAGACACATTTTGCAAAACTGGGGAATTGAGAAATTCAATTGGTGTTGTGTCGTCCGGAGCAAAGAAGTAGGCAAAAGAATACCTCGGAGTCCTTTTTAATATTTCTGTCGGAGGAATTACAACCCGATGATACTGAAAATTAAAAAGACACAAATAAAATTCCTGTTAAATGTCGAATCAATTTCTCATTTTACTAATAAATACTCACAGTAGCTGGAAAATAGCCATTCGTCCAAAACTGCAACAAATCTCCCGTGTTTACAACAATTGATCCGGGAATCGGTGTGGCTTTGACCCATTTCCCTGTTGTTGCTTTCACCTACTCATTTAAAAAAAACAATTACAAATAACTACACTTTAATTATTGCGATTTAAATATTCCGAAAAATAGTTTTTTATGGTAGGCCACCTCTAACCCTCCGATTCCGTCTTGGAAAAGTAAAGTGAAAATTTCATAGTCAGTGTGTTCCGCACACCGGACAGTTCCTTCCGGAATTTCTTGCTTTACAGGAATGCTAGGGTAATAAATCGCCCTGAAACCGCTCGTGTGTTGAACAGAGGTGTCGTCCAAATGTGTTGAGCATTTTATGAAATATTCAGGGTCATCCAGTTGGAGACTGATTGCAAGCAAACGTAGAAGTTTTTTTACCAACACGCTACACGTTTTTTCAAATGTTGACAGCGCAGAATTAAAATTTGGAACTTCACTTGTAAGTTTTGTTGCGCCTCCAGTCACATCAAAACACTCTCGAATTTCGAACACAGAGTTTGGATGTAATCTAAGAATTCAGAAAAGTTAGAAACAAAAATTTCCTTTAAAAGATAAAAAACTGGGAATTTTATCAGTTTTTTACAATTCCTGCCCGGGTTGTACAAATCCTTGAGGGACGTCAGTAGTTTTCTTATACTTGAGCTTTGTCTCCAGCGGCAGACCAAAAAACTTGGCACTTTCTTCGAATCCTTCTTTCAGCTGCAAAAAACAAAATTAATAAATAAAAAATTATAATACAAATAAATTATAATTTTATTTGACCCGTACAATTTCATCTGGCACTCGATGATTTATCAAATACATGAATCCAATTCCATGCAACGCTTTTTCAATTTCTTTAGCGACTTTTTCTTCCGTTTCCGACGAGACTTGATTGGATTCATCAAAAATGGGAGCTAAATCAATAATTGGAATGAAATCCATGGTAAACAGTTTGGGAACACAAGTCTAAGACCATCTGGCTTTACGCTTTTGGTATGAATGTAAATACATGAATGGCAATAGAGTATGACAAATTTTTATGTCATTTAATACATGGATCCTGGTTAATCGTTGTATTTAATACAAGACAAATACAAGTCATACGTAGTTAAGTCAACCACAGTTTGTGTAGAAGACTCATGAATAGTTTTATCGAGAAGATATAATAATCCACATTTGTACTTTGTACTTGTAATCGTGTATACTGTAGCTGCACACTCTACAAGACCAGCAAGTAGAATGCAAGGGCGTATCTGGGATTTACTAATGGGAGTGGCGCAAGGGGTTTGGAGAGGACTCACATTCAGACGCTAAAAATTGGTATTTGTTTCAAGTAACCCCATTTTCATAAATATGGGGCTCTCTAACCCATATATAGATACGGCCTTGGTAGAATATAATATATTTAGAATTCATTACTCGAGATAAGTGTCGTACTTACACTACACAAAATGCTCAGTAATGCTCATGTACATTTTCATTTAGATTTTATTTTATTAACCAAACTGGGACTTAAAGCGAGTAGGAATTTAAAAAAGTAGAGTACATGATGTATCTAACTTTCAACTTAAGAGGAGGGATTAACTTTGGGATAAATAAATCATTAATTTCATGGAGACAGGGAAAATACCAAAAAAGGCAAATTAGGCAAAGCAGCCGTTGATGACAAATACGCTCCTTTTCCTGAAAATTTGGGGGAAGCACGCGCGTTCAGTGTCTCCCGAGTTTCCCCTTCGGCAGTGCGTGCCACACGCACATTGTAAATAGGTACTTCATAATTTTTATAAAAAAATGATGATTTTTATTATAAGGATGAAAAGTTTAATTGAACTACTACCCTTTGATAATCTTGTGTGGCTGAGATCAATAATAGTCCCTATATACCTAACCTAGTTTAGTATTGCTAACTATTAACTATATAGACAACTTTAATAGGGATGAACTATAGGCAAGGGTGTATACTGTATACGACGACCTCACCCTGAAATGCCTGAAAATACATTCTCTAATGTAAGTATATATAATCAAAGGCGTACCGAGGAGGAGCACAGCGTGCATGTGCCCCTCCCCCAAATTCTGGAAAAAGGGGTTACTTGTGGCCGAATGACACATATATCCCCTGCCCCTGTTTTTGGTGTTTTTTACGGTGGTGCCTCCGCCACTTTATTAGGTGGTGCTCCCCAAACAGAAATCCTGGGTACGCCCCTGTATACAATACAATTGGTTGGCTTCACATTTATTTTTTTCATTTCGCTAGGCAGTATCAGTATGTAGTATTAAATAAATTAATATTCATCAGCTTTAGTGGCTAGTGCAGTGGTTTGGTACAGTTAGTTCGGTCGGCTGTTTTCGATTTTGTTTGCTGTCGGATATTCCCACGTGCACCCACTTGTGGCGGTTGAGTCAGTTCAGCAGTTGAAGATTGTGAGTCCGGCAAAGTTAAATTCGGTGAATTGTTGTTGAAATTCAAAGTTGAAACAAGAAGAATCAAGAAGAATCAAGATTTAATTCCCGCTGCAATCATTTCTCAAGAAAGTTCGTTTTGGTGACGTTTATCGTTGAGGTTGACTATAAATAAAAATAGAACAAACGGACGGCACAACGTAACACAAAAGTAAACAATATTCGTATTTTCACATTCAACTTCATTGATATTTTTAATCGTAAATTGAATCTTGTAATTGAGTGTCCAGTAAGTATTGACTATTGACGTTGTTCAGTGTTCATTTGACTGGTGGGGAAGGTGGAAATAACTGGATGATGGAAAACTCGAGGACGACAGACAACCACAACGAAAATGAACGGGTAAGTTTGTGAATATACAGAATGTTGAATGTGGAGATAACAGATAAAAAATATAATCTGTAAAAACTGGAAACATCTAAATGCATTCAAAAGATTAAAAAAGCTTCAAAAATATTTTTTTTAATTTATTATGTGATTGGTAGCACAAACGTCATTTAATTGTGTCCCATATTTTGATCTTAGGTAAGGACGAGTGGAGTAATGACTAAAAAGATGTTCCATTGGCGAGACTCGTTGTTTCACGCATTTTTACCAGAGAACGGAGAGTTTGAGTCGATGCTTTTTTATTTCCATCCTACCTACAAGCCAAGTAACACAATTGTTAACTCCATTGTAGTAAGTTTTAATCATTTTAATGTATAATCTCATTTTCTCATTTCAAACTAACATGAGCAATCCAAGTAAATATTTTTCCTTGACGTAATTGATATTTATTTAGCGCAAAGGAGGTTGCATCGTAGATGATCCATCTCAAGATTTATATACTGTGATCCTTGTCAGCACGAAGTCGGATAATTACAAACCCGATACACAATTTAAAGAAAGGTATGATCTGTTTGACAGTGCCTTTGTTGAACGCTGTGTGGAGAAAAAGCAACTTGTAGATTTAAATTTATACCGGTAAGGAAATATTATTACTTCCAGAAATATTACAATTAAAATATTATTCACAAGTATTATAACAATTGCTGGTATATTGATTCGCAATAATGATATCCTCAATAATTCACAGAATTGGCGAGTCGACTTTCGAAGACTACGATGCAAATAAAGTATTACACAGAACATTGAAATGGAGCGACATTAATAAAAAACAACAATCACCTGCTGTTCGTATTGCACCATCCAACTCAAACAAAAACCTTGCCAGCTGTTCCAAAGATCCCACGACGATCAAGTCAACTAATCAGTCAAAAGCTTCAAAAAATATTCGAAATGAAAAGGAAGAAACTTCCCAAATTTCCATTGCACCACCAACCTCTGAATCCTCTATTATTGTAAATGATACTGACAATGATCACTTGGAAATCTCAAACCGAAAAAGAATCCACCGATCTTCATCTCAACCACAGCGGTCTGGTACTAAAATTACGAAGATAAATCGAACACCTCTTAAATCCTCCACACCATTAGGAAGCGTTGAGAAGAGAAAAGCTAAAGTTTTGGTTTACACTTCTGACTCAGCATCCTCTTCGTCCGATGTTGATGAAACCAAGTCTTCTCCATCTAAAGCGAGAAACGCAAATCCTTCTGCTAAAGTTATTCAGCCTTCTAGTGAAACTGCAAAAGATAAATCGTTGTCACGAAAAGGCACTGTTCGTAATACTGTGATGAATACTTCGAATGAACCTGCAGCACTTGAGTCTCAAACAGATTCTCATCCTTCTAATGATGAAATAACAAGTGAATATGTTACCCGCAGTAAAAGCAAAAATTCTCCTCAAAAGTCGTCAGAGTCGTCTGTTGAGAAAAATCTCAGCCCTGCGAAAAACACAAGATCTCGAGCCGTAGCATCTACTAGTACGACTGAAAAGGCAAAAATTCCCGCATGCTCTAAAAACACAGTGGACGTTTCCAAACCTTCAACTTCCGCATCAGCTGTAGCTAGCACAAAGCCTGGTGTAGGAGATACTTCAAAATACTTTAAACTACCCTTAAAACCGTATTCGCGTGTAGTCCCTCCAAAGATACCTCGTCAAAATGTCAGCAATGTCAGGGCTGCTCCCTCCGTTGTATCGAACTGGTTGTCCGCAATTCGGGACAGCGAAGGATCTACTCCATCACCAAAGAAAGCAGTGAATGATCAAACAAAAAGGCGATATTTAGATGTAGATGATGCTAGATCAACGAGAAGTATAAGTCCTATTGAGTCTTTGAACGGGGATGATTTTGATAACAGGAGCGTAATTTCCAGCGCATCCACCGCCACAAGGTTAATCGTTTGTGTTTGATTTTTCAATATTTATTCGTCATTAATAGTCATAATAGTAGAAAAGAAATTTAAAACAATTTAAATATAATGTGCAGTTACAATTACATATTACATACAATACTTCTTGAACAGTTAAATAATATTCGATGCGTATTTAATTGCCTTTTTACAGAAGACAACCGTATACCCCACGTGAGAGGCAGGCAATGTTGCAATTTGTGTGTACAAATGACTATCATAATTGGACTCGTGGAAATAAAATTTGGGAACAGTGTGAATATGATAAGGTATATATAGAGATTTTTTCTTTTGATAATAAAAACAATAAATAATGAGAGTCATAATAAGTAAAATTTATAAATATGAAACATTTTTAGATAGTACCAGGCAGGACATGGCAGAGTTTAAGAGAGCATTTTACCAAACGGATCATGCCAAACATAATGAAAAATCCGAGTGTAACTGCATTGGATAAACAGAAGTTCGCCAGAGCCATAAAACTTGTAAAGATGGGAAGAAGAGAAGAAGCGCCAATACAAGTAACTCGTCCAAAAACAAGTTAAGTGCGACTTTCCCTTTAATGCTACTTGAAAGTTATCTTTAATCAAATTATCAATGCTGAATTAAATAGTATTTAAATGGACTTTTCTTTAAACTATCATAAATTGCAAATTAATTAAAAGTTTTAGTGCTCGTCATAAACAATTGACATTTGATGATTATTAATAATTATACTATTATAATTATATTATTTTATTTTATGCTTACTATTATTAAATTGTGATTTGTTTACTTTATGTATACAATCATACCAAATTGTCAAGTATCAGGTATCTGTATTACTTTTAACTCTGTCGTCCACATTGTGGATTTGTTTTCTTAGGAACATTTCTATTTAAATGGCCATGTTGTGTATATACCTAAATGACAAGTTTTTCTAACTAGCATTATTATTTACATAATTAAGAAATAAAATGAATTGTATATTTACGTGACTGAATAATAGCTTGTATTATTAATAAAATATCTAGTCACTCAGCCAGATTGTACTTTTGCTACTGTTTTCAAGAATAAATTGATATATCTTACTTTCCTACTCAATATTACTGTGCTCAAGTATTTTTTACATATCTGCGAAGGATAATGAATTAAATTAATGATTTATTAACATTGTCGCAAAAACTACAATTAATTATATTAGCTGGAAAGAAAGAGATATTGAGTCATAAATAGGAATAATATTATGCTGTACAATTGAATATTGTATTGCTTCTGTTTATTTCTGAGAACCTGAACAAAGAAAGGCTCAATTTAGAATAACTATGTACTGAAATCAATTTAGGTGATCGAAAATTCATTTGTGTATTAATTAAACATGTTACTGAATATTTATTATAGACACGACGTATAGGTGCAAGGATAAATATTTTAAGTGTGCCATTTAACATTTAAAAAAGTGAATTAAAACTTCTATCAAAATAAAAACCTAAAAAATGGTTTCCTGTCTTTAAAACCATGAGGTTTTCAAACTTGGAAAAATTGCAAATATTTAAATAGTAATGTTTAGTTAAATTCACGTAGGAATTCATACAAATAGAGCAATAGAAATTGCACTGCACTGGGATCAACTGTGTTAGAATTTAGAAATTAATATTAATATGTACACTTCCATAAATTTACAGTGTCACTCACATCTTCTTTACAATTTCTACTTTGTTACTCGATGGTTTATTATGATTCAACAAATCCAGGAATTTCTGAAAGCTTATTTGTTACACAGAAATCTGTTTATATTTTTTATGTTAAAAATGCAGTTATGAATACTTTGCTGTTGCTTGCAGAAGTTCATTATCATTTCCGGGCCCTCGAAATGTTCCAAGCTTCCCGCGACCGGGGAAATATCCTTCCCTCTTCCCCGGAACAAATTTTCCCTAATTGACAAATTTCAAATTTACAAATTGTCCCGGGTTGAAAAATCTTCCCCATTTCCCGTGACCGCCGGTTCCAAATTAAAAAATCTACCCTATTTTATTCGGTAATGAGAAAAATTTCGTTCCTTTCCCGGGAATGAAGTGCTTCCCTTCCCCGGGGAAGGAAAAGCTTCCCTTCCCGGGACCGTAGGTCGCGAGGTCCCGAACTTTTCGAGGGTCCGATCATTTCATTCAATGTTGGTTTTATTTACACTTTATATATGGCAATCCTTATATATGCATATGCTTATCTTCATTAATCGACAATCGACACAAATACTATCACCTATGTTATACACGTCAGTTGTTGTTTACGAACATTTTTTGGCACGAATGAAAAAAATAACAGCTTTTATAACAATTTTTATTTTGTTTAAGAATACAGAAAAAAATGATTTATACATAAATCAGCATAAGCAAATATATTTGTCGATTTTCTCTCGTAATTGCGTCTTTTTTTACGTGATTCAACCTGCAACTACTATTTCAAAAACTGACAACGCAATTACTTACAATAAAGACTTTCAATCCAATTCAATTCAATAAGGTTTTATTCAAAGAGGAACACCAATCATTTCTAGAATATACACAAGAGCGTTTAAGACTAGGAATATAGACTTGACTACACTACTACGAGTGTGTGTAGCGCAAGCAGGAAATGTGAAGAAAATTTTTTGAGTACAAATTAAGGAAAATTGCTAAAGCATAGCTTAATATTAAGTACTTAACATAAGTAATAATTAACTAAATGGTAACAATGATAAGTCAAAATCTGAAAGAATTAATGTTAAAAAGGTTTTGTAGGATGTATTTCTGATTTTATCGTCTTTGGTAAATAGGGAGCTTAACAGTCACACAATTGTTGGAATTTTGGAATACACGACGAAAAGTATCTTTTTCTCATTAAGGGTATGTTGTATGTTCATGAGGAGTTTAGGTTCATGTCTGAGGTTATACTGTGGTCCGGGACTAAGATCGGGGGTAGTAGGAAGTACCGATATCGATAGTTATTTAACGTAGTTATTCCGAAATTGATTAAGGAGGAAAAGGAAAAGAGTCTATCCTTGATGGATCTGATGTTATAAGTAGATAGAACTGCGGTGTAGTCGCTGGATGACACATATTTCTCTGAGATTATGCAGAGGCTTCTTCTTTGGATTTTTTCTAATTGCGCACTTTGTGAGTTGGTAGTTGGTGCTCCATATTCGATGACAGATCTGATGAACGCTTTGTAAGCAAGAATTAATTCTTCGTGTTTTAGCATTTTGATTCATAAATAAATTAAAACTACCTCGAACTCGTTGAATAGGACGATGAAGTGCATTATAGCGATTACGTCGTACTTCGTAAGGATTTCTCATTACCATAATTTAATTATTACCTAAGCGGATTAAATAAATATAAATAGGTTGGATTATCTGAATTAATGAAACTCAATGCATATTTTTATAACTCCATCCGGATTTAGACGTATATTTTAATTAACATCAAATTGTTAATTCAGGCTGAGGTGTGATGACCGAATTAAAATTTACAGTACCTAATTTTGACGACATTATAAAAGTAGAGGAACCATTCCTGGCTCAATACTATCTTGGAGAATATCTCTATCCAAGCGATTTCTCTCTTAAAATTAACGGAGAAACAATAACAATGTATAAAATTATTGTCTTAACAATTATTGTGGCATTCACTGCTCAAGTCAACTCCCATGGACGTTTAATGAAACCAACAAGCCGATCGTAATTATTTTTCTCTTTTTTTAGCAAAAACATTTTTAATTATACACCATCGTTTGTTCAAATGTAACAGTAAATGTTAAAAATGATATATGTTGAAATATTTTAATTTGATTTTTCAGGTCACTTTGGAGAGTTCCTGAATTTGCACCTCAGAATCCCCCAATAAATAATGCTGACGACGCTTTGTCTTGTGGAGGACTTCTTCTAAATAAGTTTCCCCCTGAAAACTGCGGCGTTTGTGGAGACCCGTTCTCCCAGACTCCTCCACGAGACAACGAAATAAGTGGAAAATACTACAGAGGAATAGTTGCAGCCAGATACAAAGCTGGAGACGTAATTATTTAAATAATCATTCATAAATAATAATACGCCTACAACGCAAATGAAAATACACAAACTACAAATTATACACTATTTAAATAAATAGGACAAAATAAGATAAGAGTAATCATAAGACGATTGATTAATGCAATTTTCTATCGTGCAGGTAATTGATGTGGAAGCTAATGTAACTGTGAATCATTTGGGATTCATGGGCTGGAGACTGTGCACCACCCCTCAATCTGGAGAAACTCAAGCGTGCTTTAACAAACACATCCTTCAAAAGGCTGATGGTTCTGGCACAAGGATTTTTGTTAACCGTGGTGCTGTAGTGTACAGAACGAAACTTCGTCTTCCGGCTGCCTTGACGTGTGAACAATGTGTCATTCAATGGAATTACCGTGCTGGTATTTATTACAAAATTCAATTAACCCTTTAACCCCAAATTTCTAGATGTTTTTTACAAGTTTTGTTAGAATTTAGAGATAATTCCCAATTTTCAATGCATTTTTAATGTAAAATAACAGAGACTCCTTAAGGAACAACATGATATGCAACCTTAATTACTACATTTTTATTTTTTAAGGGGATGTCTCAGGACAATGTCAAAATGGAACTACAGGTTAGTTGGTTATGTGATGGAATATTGTATAAAGATGTTGGTATTTGTATTTGTCTGATGAAAACTATTTTCTATTTGTGTTTACGGATGAATTGAGTGGCCATAATTAGTTTCATGATGTTATGTAATATAAATTTTTGTTTTTCTTTATAGCTATCGGTTGTGGACCCCAACGAACATACCGTGGCTGCTCTGATGTTGTCATTAGCTGATATTGCAAATACTACTATTGCCATTATTTGTTTGTACACAGTGAAAGAAACTGAATAAATACACAAAACAATTTTTACGTTAATCTAAATGAAATATTTGCTAAAAAGTTAATTAAAATCTTAAGTTTATGTACGGATTTATTCGTATTAAATATTTAACAATTTTATTAAAATTTATTTTACATTTTTACCTTTTATGTGATATACAGTATTTGCAAACAAATTCTTTAAACTGTGCCAATAAAACATATATTACATAATATTGATAATATTATGTAACATTTTAAAATGCATTTACAATTCTATCATACACTAACTAAACACTTGGCAGAATAATACGTATTAATACCCAGTATTGTTAAATAGTTGGAAAGTTTCACAATTAATTATATGATGATAGCTTGGTTGTACAATGTACAAAACAAAGAATAGAAATTGAGTTATCAGTCATAAATAGGAATAATACTATAAAATATATGCTGTGCAATTAAATATATTGCTTCTGTTTATTTCTGAGAACATGGGCAAACAAAGGTGCAATTTAGAATTATTCAGTATGTACTGAAATCAATTTAGGTGATCAAAATTCATTTGTGTATTTTAATTAAACATTTTACTGAATATTTATTATAGACACGGCGTATAGCTGCGAGGCTAAATATTTTAAGTGTGCCATTTAATATTTAAAAAAGTTAATTAAAATATTCTATCAAATAAAAACCTAAAAAAATGTTTCCTATCTTTAAAACCACGAGGCTTTTGACCTTGAAATAATTGCAAAAATTTAAATAGTAATATTTATTTAAATTCGAGTAATAATTCTTAAAAACAGCAATAGAGATTGCACTGGGATCAATTGTAGTAAAATTTAGAAATTAATATTAATACGTACACTCACATAAATTGACACAAGAGTGTCATACACATCTTGCTTACACTCGATGGTTTATGGTTCAACCACAAATCCAGGAATTTATTAAAGCTTATTTGTTACACAGAAATCTGTTTCTATTTTTATGTTAAAAAGGCAGTTATGAATATTTTGTTCAATTTGCATGCAAAGTTCATTATCATTTCATTGAATGTTGGTTTTATTTATACTTTATAATTTTTTGACACGAATGAAAAAATAACAGCTTTTATAATAATTTGTATTTGGTTAATGAATACAGAAGAAAATAATTAATACATAAATCATCATAAGCAAATATATTTGTCGATTTTCTCTCGTAACTACTTAATTACGTCTTTTTTATTTGATTCAACCTACAACTACTATTTTCAAAACCGACCACAATTACTTACAATAACGAATTTAGAATTTTGACTTCATAAATAAATTAAAACTACCTCGACCTCGTTGAATAGGACAATGATGTGCATTATAGCGATTACGTCGTACTTCGTAAGGATTTATTATATAATTATATTACCATAATAATAAAATATTATTACCTAAGTGGATTAAATAAATATTGCAAACAGGTTGGATTATCTGAATTAATGAAACTCAATGCATATTTTTGTAACTCCATCCAGATTTAGACGTATAAATATTACAATTAACATGAAATTGTTAATTCAGGCTGACGAGTGATGACCGGAATAAAATTTGGAGTACCTAATTTTGACGGCATATAAAAGTAGAGGAACCATTCCAGACTGCAACAATACTTCAATAATATCCTGGGGAATATCTCTATCCCAGCGATTTCTCGCCTAAAATTAACGCAGACACAAGAACAATGTATAAAATTATTGTCTTAACAATTATTGCGGCATTCGCTGCTACGGAAGTCGACTCCCATGGACGTTTAATGAGACCAACAAGCCGATCGTAATTATTTTTCTCTTTAACAAAAACATTGTTCATCATACATCACAGTTTACACAAATGTATAACAGTAAATATTAAAAATGATATATATATGTTGAGATGTTTTAATTTGATTTTTCAGGTCACTTTGGAGAGTTCCTGAATTTGAACCTCAGAATCCCCCAAGAAATAATTATGACGACGCTTTGTTTTGTGGAGGAAGGTTTCAAAATCAATTTCCCCCAGAGGAATGCGGAGTTTGTGGAGACCCGTCCTACATGACTACTCCACGAGAGAACGAAATAAATGGAGAATACTACAGAGGAATAGTTGCAGCCAGATACAAAGCTGGAGACGTAATTATTTAAATAATCATTCATAAATAATAAATAATAATATGCCTATGCAAATGAAAATACACAAAATACAAATTATACACTATTTTTCAATTCAATTCAATTCAATAAGGGGTTTTATTCAAAGAACGGCACCAATAATTTCGTGAATTTACACTAGAGCTTTTAAGACAATAATGACTTAACTACTATAGTATAGTG
>JABASD010003999.1:0-17258 GCA_019776165.1 Pogonognathellus flavescens | reverse complement strand
GTAAGTAGTGTAGACTATCAGTGGATAGATTGGTTATGTTACCGGGTTGGTATTGTGCTCGGGTGGGTAGAAACATTGTACCAGTTTTTTTATCTATGTGTATGTGTCACTCACAATTGTTAACAATCCTTGCTTTTGTTTGTTTTAGGAATAACCATGCTGGGAACAGGTAGAGGATGTGTCAAACCGCCAGATATTATACTCCATGGTCAAACAGTCGCACCTCAACATTGTTTCATTGAAAGACGGGAAGATGAAGTTACTCTACATCCTATCAGTGAACTTACCATAGTTGAAGATTCCCTCATATCCGAACCTACAAAGCTTGCTCCAGGTAATAAAATAACTAAACTAATCGTGATATGAACTGACTTTTCAATTTCAATTACTAAACGAGTAGAAATGATACAGACACCCATACCAATGTTGATTTTTTATGTAGTACATGTTATGTTACTAAAATACATTTAAACATACCTTCGTGTCTGAAGTATGAAATAGTCCTATATAATATAGTAAGTATTAGGTAACTAATACACTTAATAAAACTGCTATGATTATATAAGCTTCAAGCTACAATATGTGGACATAAAATGAATTTAAAAACTAAGCAGACACAAGAAATGACATTTCAATTTGTTTTCTCACTTGGTTGTATATTAATCAAACATTTCACCTGTAAAATAGAAAAATGATAGATTGCTTTACAAGGCAGTTGAACATACTAACCATTACAATAGTATCAATTTCCTCAAGTGTGTCAATCCTTTTCTTCTCTTATCGTATTCATCTGATGTTCTCTACCTACATCGCATCGCGTTGCATCGTAAACGAATTTCGTTTTACAACCTGCCATCCTTTCCTGCCTTTAACACACAAGAAAATAAAAATACAATAAAATTTAGCGGCATGTCTTTTTATCTCTATACTTCGTCTGACTTGACTGGTGCTGGTTTGTCTGACTTGAATAAAGTTCTAAACTCAGCTCTTTATAAGCGAATGCAATGATAGTTCCAAAAATGATTTGCCTATACATATAATACTACAATGCTGTACTTGCATTTTTCCTGAGGTGTGTATTTGTACATATAGACTCATAAGAACAAAAGTGACACAGTACTGTATACGAATCCTTCAAGGCATTGTTGAAGAAAATACACACAGCTTTCTTTAAGACACACGGGGTTTTTCTTCATTCGGCTCAGTTCTAGATATATGATTATTATGTAGTAGGTATATAGTATGCTGGTATTTGTATACATTCGAAGATGGTCTGCGTATCTTACACATTGTAAGTAAAATAAAGTTCCAAGTTAGTGTATAGATAAAAGAATTTGTACGACTGTATGAACATCTTACCAACTGAAGCCGTAAAACCATTCTTTCGGAAGATTTATTAGGATAGGACAATGCTGCACCTCTCTGTCGTGCTATTAAGGTGAATAGAAGAAAGTGCTTGCTCCGACTCTCCCTGGCAGTAACACTGACCTATCCGTTCATAACATTCGTGGTGTCCTGCTACAGCTCCAGTATACCTACGGTCGTTATGCTAGACAGGGTCGGTACTTGTTCATCACTTGAATTTCTTTCAAGTCCCTAGGTCGTCGCCAAGCAAAAGTCCATTACTGAATGCTTGCCCTTTCCTACAATTTCTGCTCTTACATTTCCCAACCCATTCTATTAACAATCTAAACTGAGATAAATATGTAAGTAAAACACAGAAAAAATCGATCACTTTAATAATTTTTTTAATAGTATGTACTACCATAACATATCTGCGCATTCACAAATTCAATTTACCTAATTAAAATTTCCATTTAATATTAAATCAGAGCTGCAACAAAAAGGCCTGTGTCATTGAGTCCAATAATTGTATTTTGCTTTGTTTGTGTCATTCTTGTAAACACGTGAATGAATTTACAGAATTTACGTGTTAGAAGGTGAATATTTGGGATGGACGGAAAGATTAGTGGGTATATAGGTGGATGGAAGTACAGTATGTGGCCAAGACAGTAGAATGTAGAATGAAATACCAAAGTGTGGGAATAAAGACAGACTTATCGTTAGTTGCGGTGTTGCTGTTGTGTTAAAGCGACAAAGCTAACAGTTTGGGTTTGACCTTCTGTTAGCTGAGTAAAACAGACAGGGGAAATTCAGTGGAGTGAGAGGAAGGAGTTAAATTAAAACGATCCGTCGGTTTGATGTAGGTAAGACGTTTGTTATGTAGGTGGATGCATTGTATTGTATTACCAACATTACATGGGAATTTAAGAACTCTGATGCATTGATAGCGATAGAACCATAGCGCACCATGCACTCGGAGATAAAAAATGACAGTCGACTCTCTGAGTGCAGATTTTTGTATACGTAAAATTCAAAGAATTTCTTAATGAACACCCCTGCTGTATGTCACTTTTTATTTGTATTTCATTTTTAGATGCATTTTGTACTGCTAGGAAATAGTAGTAATTCATTACTGCACGATGACAAAATTCTATAAACGTATGATGTCAAGTTGTGTATAGAGGTATATTAGTATATAATTCCCTTTGATGGTAAAAGAGAAAAAATCCAACTCGAACATGCATGCACTTGCATGTACTGCTGTCGCATGTAAAAGTGTAATATTCTGTATTAATATGACATAAACTTTTAAAAGTAACATACGAGGTATACGTATGTATTGTATTTGCTGCGTGCATGGCTCCTCTTCATAGTTAAAATTTTCTTTACAATCTCACCACATACTGGTCATTATTACCATCATGTAGACCATTCATTTTCATTTTGTAGGCAGATATACAACAACAATGTTTACAAAACAATCTCAAGGAAGAAAAGCACAGAAGTTATGTAGGTTGAACATTTTTGGGTGTGTTTGCCTAATTATCTGTGGAGGACATTATATTTTTATGAATTTACATTTAGGTATTAGATTGTAAACAAATCTACCTTTGTTAAAGAACAGTCTTGAGTCTTATACAAATTCTACTTGTACATCGCACTATATCGCGATTATCATTAATGTAATAACCTTAGGTATTAATTACATGCATTTCTTCAAGTTATACTAATACAAACCGATTGCTTTCCTCCGATACCTGTATGTAATATTCAGTACAAATAATATACAACTGTAAGAAATTACAATCAACGCTGACCCTGATTAATTACTTTTGTTGCTAGTATGTTGATAATATTTATTAAAAGAACATAAACATGTAGTTTTTATAATTTTTGAAACAATGACCTGATTTTGAAACATCAATTACTTCAATAGCAATTCACCTTTTCAAGAATATGCATGTAGGAACACACTATAGCGTTTTATTCCACTGTTTGTTTAAAATATTACTGTTTGTTCAACTATTATACGGATCTTTTCGATACCTGATAATTTCGGTACAAATTATACTAGCTGTTGGTAACAGAGTTTACTACATCAGATATATGTACGATGTGTACCGTAAGCAGTAAGTTTCAGTTCACACAATGATTTTTTGTTGAAGTTTGATCTAAGATTTGAGTTGTGAGCTGGAAGTTTGATATGTGAGATAAAGATAAACTCGTTCACACTAAGGATCGAAAAGTCTCACCCTACAAAGTACATACACTTGAGACTTGAATATCAACCAAGCATGGCTTAAAATCTGCTTCTACCTGATTCTTCTTATACCAGTAGTATAATCTACAATGGTATTTTATCTTGTTTGAACGAATTTTATACAAACATTGGAAAATAGAATTGAATAGTAAAGTCGTATAAATATAAAGAGCATTAGACGCAAGTCAAATAATTGAAGAAAGATGTTGAAGAAGTTAGCAGTTGAAAAGTAAACTGAACTTTTGTAACCGTCAGGGGTCCCTAATTTTATTCCTTTTATGATTCATGCTTTATATAGCTAGAGATTCTTCTATATACGTCTTCTTTTCCTGTAAAGGCTGGTAGTAAGCTAAGATGCTACTTGTACTCTCCGTGTTAACGCACCTAAGCAAGTCAATTTACAACTTGAAGTTTTATCTTCCAGCTAAAATGCATTTAATCTGTAAAGCATGACGTTTTTCATTTGTTTGATACGAACCTTTTACTTACACTACACTTACTAAGTACTACTACTACCCATCTTACTTCTTGATTACATTTTCATCCTTGGACAATCAAAATTCACAATTTCTTTATAGCCAATGCATTTTAAAGAAGACTCAAGCTATCAATTTCAATACAAAGACAGGATTAAAACTTTACTTGTATCTCCATGTAAATTATAACTCGCCTACTTCAACACCTACGAACTTTGTGATGAATCATGAATCATGAATTTACAGCTTCGTATAGTACTCTGCATTTGTATGCATTAGCAGGCTCAGGTAGAAAATGAATAGTAAAACATTTGTCGTGCCACAACATAAAAACCGTAGGAAGAAACTAGCACAGAACACATTCAACAATAGGGTAGGTCAATACATTTATTCTTCTACGAAGTTTTTCACCATACATTTATATTAGTGTCGTAATCTTAACCCGTTGCATATGTACATGTGTTCAATGTACTGTATTATACACACTCGATGGCTCCCTAACTTCGTTAATGGATTCATGGGCTGAAGTAAAACCTTAACATATTCCGCCGACAGTAGTATGAGAAACCTTAATGCATTTTTATGATTGCTTACTACTCTTTCTTCTACTGTAGTGGATGCTGGAGTCTTTCTACATACTACATTGTATTTCATCATAATATTATTTATGTAGTAAGTACGTAAGACTGTCAATGACTACTGATATCGCAGTAATATTTAAAAGTAGTAAGCTTTCTATCGTACTTACTAAAGAAAATAATTAAGAAAGCAAAGGCCAACACGTCTCATCACATCTTGAGCTGCCTGCCACGTTACATTTACATCAACACGGGTTGTCCTAAGCTAAAAAACTGCGGCCAAGGCAAGGCAAAGAGAGCATTTCTATACAATAGCAATGGTAAATAAATAAGGGAAACATGCCAAAGAACATTACAATGTTAAGACTAAGACATGATGGGTAGGGAGTGACAGAGGGAGGATTAGAATAGTAAGAATAGCTTCGTTTATTTTATTATTAGACTTATTCTTCGTTAGTGAATTTTACTGCTGGCTAAACAAATAGATTACTAAACGATACAATACATTAGGGCGGTGGAATACATTGTGATAATCAGTTAATGCTGAACTGACTAGAATTATGCTTGAAGGATTAGTTTAGGTATATTATAATATATTTACGTCTCAGCTATTTGTACTTGCATGTAGGTAATGCAGTTAAGTTAAAGCTGCTAATAATTAGCCATGACTAAAAGTTAAGTTACCTATACATTACGTTGTGCATGTAAGAACAAATGGTGAAGAGCAGAGTGAGTGGTGCCAGAATAAATAACTGTGGTGCACTTTAATCCGTCTTTGTTTAACCTCAGCAACTAAATAGCAATTGTGCGTGCTGAATAGAGACGTTATTGACTTTCCCGTGTGTGGTGCAAATGCATTTAGAACAGAAATACTCAACCCATTTCATTAAATGTATTCACAACGTGAAAACGTCCTTAACGCCTACCTCACCGCATACCATGTAAAGTGCATCAGTGAATGCCATGTGTAATTACGTTGTCAGCTTTCTACACTTTAGCTCGTTGGCGTTTTAAGCAACTCTTTAATGCAGTTCCATTTGCTGAGAATTTCTGGAAATTATGTGAATCTTTAGCTGTAAGGATTCACATAATTTCCAGTATAATATAGCAATACCAGTTATAACAGACGCTCTAGTATTCTAGAGTTATTATCATGCTAAATATTTCATCATTTTCTACGTTTTCCACTCAGCTCGGTCTCAAACCAACTGAACTTTAATTGCGGTCGGGTGGAGAGATTATAATATGAGTAAGCATGCTGTCTTATACTTACAGTAATACAAGATACACCCATTAACTAAGACTGACTGAGATATCATTGTATGTAGATAGTATTACGTAGTAAGATGTTATTAAATACTGTTAGGTACTGTTTTGCAATGTTACGTGTGGGAAGCTTAAGGTTATTTTGAAGATAGATGTATTCTTTGAAGTACGTAATTAATACTTATTCTTATAATTTTTGGATCTGTAATCTGTATTACTGTGATTGCTATATAAATGTATTCTGCTAGCATTCTATTCTCTGTACAAAACAGCAAGCCTCTGCACATATTCCAATAACCTGCAATAATGCAATCAGAGAAACATATTTTCTTAGTCCAATTCAAAACCAAACGAAACCTTACTACCACATGCATTCTATTACCGTGATAAATCAAATACACACAAATAATAGTAGCATTCCCATTTTGTACAATTACAATTAGGTGAACAATAAATTCAGGCTTCATATTATATTAAAACATCTTATGTTATTATCGACACATAAGGGGGAATATTAGCCAATCTATTCATTTTCATTGAACAAGACCATCACTGAATTATGAAAGATGACTCTGCAACTGACTGAGTATTGCAAATAAAGGGTTTTTAATTATAGAGAAACATAAAAACACATTTAACTTTAAACAAGAAATGGATGTAATTTAGATAGTTGTTGGTGGATAGAGGTGATTATTTATTTAAGGTTTGGATAGTTCCTTAGATTGATGATAATGAGGCTTTTTCATTACATATCGTCTTTGGTAATGACAACTTTTTCTTAGAATCTTGAAATAATTTACTAATTGTTCCACCGGCTCCAATAAAAAGTCCTATATCACTTCGAGATTTTTTAAATTGTAACGTTTGTTTACATAAATCGGGAATCGCAAGATTATATTTTACGCGTTTTTCCAAATGTACCTTTGCTTGCTGGTTTTCGGAGTTCTCGCAACGAATTATAATACATTATGTAAGGAAAGGATTTTAATAAGATAATCATGCAGCAGAGAGTAAAGAAATTATAGTATACCTACCAGTATTTCCATTCTTGGTATTGTGAAAAGTTACTTCTGTAAACCTTTTACAACTTCACAAGTAGTGTAGTTCATTTTTATCGCAGATTTTACACAAACCTTGATTTTGTGTACACTATGATGTAAGTGTTAGTCAAGGGGAATAGTATGATTTACAGATTAAAAAGGATACCCTCAGCTTCATCACAACATTCAGAGTCTTATCAGCTTAGAGATAAAGAGGTGGTTGTGTTGAGCTCATAACAATAGCGGTGTTGAGCGATGGATAATCGGGGTCAAGAAGCCAAAATCTTTCTCTCAGTATTTTCCATGACTGCGCTTTTCATCTACAATTATTTATAGTTAATTAACTCAAGTCTCCCTCCTGCTTTGGTGGTAATATTAATACATTATACCTAAGTCCTCATGTAAACGGGGGAATTTACTTACTCACATTATTCTATTCTGTCCATTCTCCTTGTTAACACTTGAGACGTAAAACTACTTAAGGGTACAAAATATTATTTCTGTTGGAGAACTGCTGTAGATGTAGTAAGGAAAAACCAAACTAAGAATGAAACACACAATAAATACGTTTACAAAAGATGTAGACTGTAAACCTGTAGACTTGTGAGTTAACCTTATCATAACACCCTTACAATTCTTTTGCCAGTATAATATTTCTAATGATTTATTTTGTGTTCTCTGACGTGACTCATGTCTAATGCTTTCTTTGTATTTCATTTTTTCAGGGAATGTGATTAGCATCGGCGAGTCACACGTCTTCCGATTTGAAGGGCTGCAAGCTTCAACATACCAAACACCTTCCCAAATACTTTATGAGTTTCCTTGTCCTGTCATCGGTGCTGGTAAGCATTGTAAATCTTTTGGGTTTCTTCTTTCATTTCTTTCAAGAATCTTCTCCATTTTACCTTTACCGGTATTGTGTTCCTCTAATGGGTCAGGGTATTAAATGTACTTACCGACTATGACGCGTGAAAGCTGTTAGAATAAAAATGAACAAAAGTGTGGGTAGGTATTTAATTTGATGTTCTGCATGAACAACCTTCACAATGAAAATGAAACACTTAATGCAAATATATACGGTTTAAAACATGTTGATTTGCATGCTAAAAGATATTCATACAATTATTTAAAATACCTAAACGTTTCAAATAATATTCACTCTGAGCATTTCGAGTGCATATTTGTTGTAGCGTGTGCACAAAAATATTGTTACTATATGTCTAGAGTCTAGACTCTGCTAATAAGAAGAGGAAAGGTGAATTTTAGTTAAGGACATAAACACCTGAAGGTGACTTGCAATGCATTTAAATCTTGAGTATTTACTCGGACAAATTCACAAACGTTCATTGTTTTGCATATTGAGTGAAGTCACTGTATATAAATTAAATACAACATGAAAAAATGTACCTGACAATAGAATATTATCCCCGGATGCATTATTACATGCAAACATGCACAGGTTTTATTACATTGCACAGACTACAGAATTTAACCTAGCTAACTGTAAATGGAAAAGTTAGGAATTGAGAGAGCTCTGTTATTGAGTACACACAGGTACATGTACTTTTTGTGTGTTATCATTGGATTCTTATGTAATAAATTGATACAAGTTTTTAGGATAGTTTAATGCATTCAGGAAATATAGATTGTTTGGACTTAGGCTGTCGATTTCATTTTTATTTATCTGCTATCAGCCAACGGACTCATTCATGTTATCTCAAGCAAAACTTTTATCCCCGGAAAGTGTTAGAGTGTTTATATTATTACATACGCACAGGGAGAGAGACATACTTTACAGAGTAGATTCCCTTTACTAAAAACTTCTTCAGAAGAACAAGCCTAGCGCTTGGCACCATCCAATCTCATTGATATACCTTACATTCGTATCGGGCTGGTAAACAATGATAACACATTTGATAAATGGCTGTTGAGCTAGAAAAGCATTTCAAATACTACATTTAATATGCGTCAGTACAACATGTGTGTGTAAAAAACCTGAAGAGAGGAAAGCACTCTGCTCTGTTATAATACTGGCACTGTTAGATGTGCCATTGGATATCCCACAAGAAGACAAGTCAAGGGAATGAATAAATAAATCCTTTTCACACCTTAGCTTTACCTGATATCATCTGGGTGAGCGAGAACATTATATCAGTTATACTTACATGTAAAAGCAGAAGAGTGAAGAGCAGTTGAGCACACACGTTTGTCAGTTTCTGTTTGTGTTCTATCTATACACAGTCTCACATAAAAAACCTTGCATTTCCTTCTTGTAAACAGAAGTGTGTTGTGTTTGTGTACAAATATACCCAAGAAAGACCCAAGCGAAGATGTGTATATAAGTATTCTCTGTATATTGTGGTGTAGGTATTCTATTCATGTATAATTCTGTACAGTTTATAATCTTCAAGGCAACATTCCCTCTTCCGTAGACGGAGAGAACAGGAAAAGGGTTAAATTTTGTTTAAGCAGCTGAAATTCAGAACTTGTATTTAAGTATTTAGTTTGAGGTCGAGTCAGGTTCCTTTCTTCACATCCCTCACATTTCTACTAGCAGAGGAGCTTACTGTTTCTTTTAATAAATCGTCAAGCTCTCGGTAACGTTCCAGACAGAAACTCTCCTCCTGAGTAAGTTATTATCAAATTGTTGCTGAGTGATTACTTTGATTAAAGTTAAAAGGCACATTACATAGAGGTATTTCTTATTTGTTGCAGTCGAAGCTATAAAAAGAAAAATTAAAGACCCGCACATAGGTCTTTAGATTGCTTAAAATCAAGTTGATCACGAAAAGAAGAAACAAATCAGCCAAATATAGTAAATCTATTTCATCTATATAGGAACTGTAACTCATGCAGTAGCTCCAGCAGGATAAAATATTACACCATTAAAGTGTAGATGTACAAAGCGAGAATGATTAAGCAACATAAATATAAAAATAGTTTTGTACGTGGTTGGATAAGATGAATGATTGCATTCTGTTTTTGTTATCTGTGATTAATCTCCAAGTATTGTATGAAATAAGATTTCTCCTATTACAATCGTATTTGTAAATAGTCTTCAGTGTGAATTTGTATAAGAAAAGGAGGATGACAATGAAAGTTTGACTGCGTGGTAGTAGGCGCCAAGAAAGGGATTAGATGGCAACATTTTCATTTCATTTTCCTTTCTTATTCTCTTTCTGATTGACAGGGGCGGGTAATCCTTCTCGCACTGCGGGTGATGTAAACAAGAATTCATTCCGTACAATGGAAATAATGGACGCTTCACTGCCACAGAGTGTCGGAGCTGTGGGACACCATCATGAGGAAGCATCACCTTCTCCGATATTAAAAACGTCCAATGTTTCTGGAGAAGAGTCAGCCAAGAAATACCGTGATGGACTTGAAAGTGATAATTTTGTGAGTAAACTGGCCCGTTTCGAATACTTGGCACATACGCAACGTCCTCCGCCTTTCCCAACTGCGAACAGTGTATTCCCATCTAATCTCATAAATGGAAATGGAAAGCAATCTTTTGAACTTGATTGCAATGGACAAGATCCCTCACATCATTACCAAAGCCGAACTAGTAGTCATACTAATGGTAATAATCATAGTGCCGATAATGATAATAATCATAGGCCTGAACAGACAAATGGGTTCTCTAATAAAAGTGACTACGGCTACACTACCACCACCACCATCAGTCGACAACACCAACAGCCTCTTTATAATAATTATTCTCAAAGTTACTGCAGCACTGAAGAGTACAATAATAACTTACTATGTTCTTCCAACAATTCCTCAGAGAGAAATCCACTTTCTTACAAACGTGCTTACTCAGACTCATCTGCATCAGCATATGGTTATGGTTATGCCTTCAGCCCGACGACACCTACTCCTTCCTATGCATCCGCTTCGAACACAGAATTCGAACACGATGATCATTCGTCGCCAAGTCCTGACTCATTTCGTTATAATCATCATAATCATCACCATCACCTTCAACAAACTTACTATGGTAAGCAAATCAATGGAAGTCCTGGCAGCAGCAATGGCAGCATAAGTAGAAACAGCGTCAATGGTGGCAGCCCGTACAATAATTCAGCTCCTTATTATGAAAACACAATCGAGGATGTCATAGCTTGCGAAACCCTGTTGGAAATGAAGAGAAAACAGGTGAGACTACCAAACTAGCATCATGCATACATATTTATTATACAGCAATTATACTACAAGTTCAGATATATACTGCTTTAATCTCTTTATAACATTATCAAGCTACTATAGTAGTAACACTTGTTCCTTTATATAATTAATTATGTATAATTTGTCATTTCGTCTTGTTCAGGCTCAAGAGGCACGTCAAGCCGCTCAAGCGACAGAAAATTCAGATAAGTTGAGACTAGAGGAAATTCTAGAAATGTGTGCAGAGTACGAGCAGCAGATTGCCAGGGAAATTGAGGAAAGACGGCAGGAAAGCCCAAGTTCCAATTCTACGTCATTATCTCTAAATAAGGGAGATTCGTACACACCTTCCAGTGCTAATCATTCTAATGGACAAGAACTGTCTGAAGATGTTAAAAGTCCATCGTCTCATTCAACGTCAGTGTCGGGTGATAGAAAATCCCCTGGCACACCAAATTCCCATTATTACAGCAGGTGAGATCATTACAAGATTATTTACCCACTAACCCACTTAACTATCTAGTAAAACCTACCACTCACAGTCGTTTTGGCTGATATCATGACTATCACATATCATATTTGCACTCGATATATATACCTCATACTTAAATAGACTCTGACATGCAAATGTTTACATTGAGCCGCAAATATGCTTACGCTTTTTAGTATGTTCTCCTCTTTAATGTATTCCTACAGCCCTCAGAACAGTAAATAATGTAAATTGTGGTTTGTGTAGTGCTTATAATGTTTGTAAATGCACCGAGAATGTAGTAGAGGCTGGCAATGTTATTTTAATATTATGGTCGACCTTGCTGCAAAAATAATGTTAGTATGTAAATAAGCAAGTGTTATTATTGTTACTGCTCCACAATAGCAGAGCAATATT
This sequence comes from Pogonognathellus flavescens, assembly GCA_019776165.1. Classification (NCBI taxonomy): domain Eukaryota; kingdom Metazoa; phylum Arthropoda; class Collembola; order Entomobryomorpha; family Tomoceridae; genus Pogonognathellus; species Pogonognathellus flavescens. Next base: position 5,241 of record JABASD010003999.1, on the reverse strand, counting down.
ATCCTCACCTTATAGTAGTAGACAACACATTTGTATTTATGTTATGTAACCTGTAAACCCATATGTAAAGTTTTTTTGCTTTGTTTTCTTTACTTCACTCTAATTAGCCCACTCGACACTTAATATCCAGTAAGATAATTGAAATTCTATCACAATAAGTTTTTATCGGACACTTCTCTCTTGTACTAAAAACAATAGACATTCTGCTCGTATAATATTAACTACACATTTGTTGTTGCTATACTGTACATGTACTGCTTTGCTACTTCACTTGGTGTATTTGTAGTCTGTCTGTAGTGTATTGGGCACTTGGGCTGGAAGAAATTTTTTGCTCCTCTTTTGTTCATGCATATGTATATTTTATTTGTACCTGTTGTGTATCTGTGTATGTAAAGGTATTGTATGTGTAAGTAGTAGGCAGGTATGCAAACATACCTTTCCTAACCTAATTATAAACCCACATCATGGCATACCTGTCTGGCTGTGAAATAGGCAGAGATACCACTATCTCTTTACGACAACATAAAAAGAGGATAATTACATGTACTAATAGCAAATGCCTAAGCTACAGTAGTGTATGTTCAATTTTAGATTAAATTACTCAGATTTCCGACCTAATGCTAAAGCAATGTAAATATCCCTTTTAAAGTCTAATCTCATCGGATCTCCATTTCATTTCTTTTTTATTTGAATCTTTCACAACAACATTTGACCTAAACTTAACTTGAGACGTGTACTAAACCAAACCGCAGCTGTTTATATTATTTTTGCTTAGAAGGGAGACCAGAGGCAGTCATGTTTGGGCCTTAAACCTAACTCGGGGGTGACAACACTCACACATTCTTGAATCACGTCATGTCACGCGGTCAGACCCTACTAATTATTTATGATGCCCGAAAACAATTGACCTATAGTACTACACACATGTAACCTCCTAGGTATATTTTTTATTGCTGATGTTACGGAGCCAGTTGAATCCAAAGTTGGAGTACCAAGTTTCTATTGACGGGCTAAGTATATATCTGTCTCTACATTCTGATCGGAATAGATTAAGTGTAAAAGGCATTAAAAGTTCTTAAGTACCTGTCTTACTCATCTGATATAAATAGCAGAGTTGTATATGTGGGGGATTTATATTCTTGTATTGCATAGAACAGCTTTTATTCAGTTTCGGTATTAACGTCGTTTCATGTTGCATCATTTGCGTTTCATGCGTTAAACAGTTGCTGACCGTATAATATAAACTTTGTCGGTTGATTCACGCTTCAAGATAATTATAGTTACGTATCAGCTTGTGTGTATCTGAAGCGTGTTTGTGCATCGCTTTGAATCTTTTACCGAACATGGAAGCAATTGTGATCTGACTGGGTTTATTTCCTTGTGTTCTCTGGGATTATGCGGGTATAAATATCCTAAGGTGAAGCATTAACTGAAAATAACCTTACGAAAGCTTGTACTTGTAAGTACAGCACATTTAAAGGATTGCATTTATGTAGGAGCAATACACATCAATCCCTGTGTGACAATTTCAATGCGTTTATGCTCATCTGTTTCCAATGTTTTGGTAATTTTAAGGCTTTAGTTTTTTATAAAGTCTCGAATCACTGAGTACTAATTGGAATTGAAAAAAACTGTGTCAAGTACCATGAAGAGACGTGTAGCATTAATTCCTTCAACATCTCCAAAACTTGTAGCATTGACAATTAAGTTTTTTAGGACCTTAAAATAAAGTCGAGGGATTTCAAATGTTCGAATTAACTATAGCAGTCGAAAGGTTGGTTGTGGAAGATAAAAAATGCACAGAACTGTATACTCCTATTCCTCCATATTTGGGGAGCTCGTGATTTAGAAAGCTGGAGCCAGATAAGCAAGAATTATGCATAGAGTTTATACTTAGACATAATTATTTGTGTGTATCTGAGATTTTGAGCACATTCTATAGAATTTCATGCCCTAAAGTTTAGGAAATGTGTAGAAAAGGAAGTTATAAACGTGGTGTTATCTTTGTAATCCTGATAATAATTTGAAGCAACGCAACCCAGTGAACGTTTTGCATGTGGAATAGTATAGTCATAATATTGACACTACATCTTGGTGACAGTAAGCTTTACTTAATGTTCACTAATGACTTGACAATAGTGATTATTAAATGCAGTCTCACGCGCGCTTCCAGCTAGGATGATTATTAACCGGAGGCGTGAACATTAATATTGTACAGATCTAAATGAAGAGTTGTATTCAAATACACAAGTCTAAAATCGTATACAGCTAGGCAAGCACTGTGTGATTGATGATTGACTGTACATATTACTAAAACTACACTTTCAGTACACAATTTATTAAAAGTGTAGCTATAGTTTTGCTGAGTGTAATGTTTGCCTGTGTAGTTTTCACTACTATAAATACTACATAACTGCTTTAATGATTCACATGTGAATAGTCATAATATGTATACTAATTAAACATGCATAGGTACATTACATACATACTTCTTTCGCTTTGGTAAAAGACAATAATATTAACAAATAACACCTATGCATTATGTACTAGGAGCGCATTGTCCATATTTTGGTAAGATTAGGTGGTACTCGTTCGTGAATCGTATGTATAGCATGAAAATTACTGATGCGATGAAAAACTGCATTTGGAGAATAGCGAAAGCAATAATTAAGCTTTTATTAGTACATGAGTAAACAGTTGTGTATTATACTTTTGTGTACAGAATCAAGACTAATGGCTCTTTACCACGAGAGAAGAAGAATTCCATTAACGATGCCCGCCGTCCTCCTTCAGGTTCCAATAATGTTATCACGGATGAAGAGATCGCGTCAATATTCACATTCGACATCAGTGACACGAGTAGTTCTAGTAGCAATTATTATTCCAATTCCCTGACTAATGGAAACGGTTACGGAAGAATTAGTAGCCGAGACCAAGATGATGTGTTTTCTCCGAAAACTCCAACAGCAGCAGTGTCAACAGCAATCCCTAATAAGCTTGAAGCAAACAGTCCGTCTCTGTCAACAACAGGAACACTGACAGAATTGAGAAGTAACAAGAGTCCGTATGAGAATGTCGTGAATATAAACCAAAATGGGAAATACGTGCAAATAGCACCGCAACAGTCCGCGAGTCAGCTTCCGCGAATAAAAACGACATTGACTACTCCTCCGTCTTCTACGTGTTTTCCCCCAAACGACAATAACAGTTTTAGCAATGGGAAGACTCCTTTAGAACTGAAAGAGACTAATTACCCGCGTCGAACCATTATTACAACCGTCCTGGAACCAGCAGTCCATTCATCTTGCTTGTCTTCGTCTTCTTCGACTTCATCTACTGCATCCAGCTCATCCTTCCATAATAATTCTAACTCTTGTGTTTCCGCGTTACAAAATAATGACAACGGAAACAACAGTCGTAGAGCCAGTAACAATAGTAGTAATAGCAGTAATAGCGTTAATAGTAACGTAGATAAAATAGAACGTTGTGAAACACCGCCAAAGTCAAAATTGTCAGTGTCGTTTGCTAAGTCTGTTGAAGAGTACCATGAAATTCACAGCAATGTAGAGGATGACGAAGAAGAATATCTTAAAAACGATCTCCCTCTCCGAAATGTTAACGTTGAAAACAATGGGAGCAGAAATGGGAGCAGAAGTACGAAAGAGTCATATCCAAGGCCGATTGTGAAGACCATTGCCACCGAAGTACAAGTTCATGTGGAAGACTGCAGTAATAATAATCATAATAATAGCGATAATAGTAATTGTAATCTAGAGTCAACTTCTGTATCCCCATCTCATTCCAACAACTCCAGTGAAAGTGAGAGAATTGACAATAGGTCATTTAGCACTGAAACCAATGGTACGGATAATGATGGCAGTTCCAGTTCCTCCGGACCTGCGGTAAGTTTTTATAAGAATAAATTTCTTACGACTTTCCTATAGTTCTATCTAGTTCTAATCTTCTAATTGTTTTTGAAATGTAATTGATCTTACTCAGTTAAAAATATACCCGGAGAAAGTTATTGGTTAATGTTCTTAAAGGTAGCATCATACTTCTTGAGCTTATGATATTTAATTAATGCAATCGTTTTTTTTTCGCAGGAGCACTCTTCTAGTCCACATCACCATTGTGTTGGTGATGTTCGCATCGCTCGGCTCAAGAAAGAAATTAGCGAAGTTGAGCAGCAAGAAATGGAAGCACTTAGAGAGGTAAAATAAAATTTGATGTCCAAATACCTATCTGCCACATTTATTTTAGCTACTATACTTTCACTTAAGAATGATAGCGAAGTTGTTATTTTTTGTAAATTCTATAATCAAAAAATGTGCCTTCAATGTTTTAGATGGAAATCGAAAAGGCATTACTTGTTGGTGAAGAAAAGTCATTGGGAACTCAGCTGCAAGCTGATAAGGCCGAGTTAGAAGAATTGAAAGATCGCCTGAGCCAAATAGATGAAAGCCACCGCCGCTGGAAAATGGACAGTTTGGAGAGGATCGGAGAGCTCAGAGGCAAATTGATATATTCCGAGAAAGAACTTCAGAGACTAGAAAAAATGCACGAAGAGTTTTGCGGAAGCACAGACGAAGAAACGGTTTTATTGGAACGACTCAAATTTCAACATGAGCTTGTGGAAAGCGATAGAAAGGTAAAGAAAGATTAGAAGTATGAATTCAGGGAAATACGGCGATCGTAACATAACATGAACTACATGACTTCAGGCCAGATTTTCGGCTTAGATAAATTTTGTTCTATGCGGTACTTTTTGGACGCAGAATACTCTTAAATCCTGGTAGTATACGACTTAAGTGCACTATGTAATGTCAATATCATGTATTGTGATTTGCGCTACACACCGTTTCTAGAAATAATATTTAAGATTTTTGGATGTGGGTTGTGCATGTATTAAAATACTATAGTATGTACCGCATTTAAATATCATTCAATTCTATTCAGTTTCAAATTCAATTTATCCAACTTGAAGGATATATTATAGGTATATAATGACAATAATGAGCTCTGAACTTCAATTTGCATACTAAAAATATATTTTACTGCGACTGTTGTAACTTTATTTGATTACATGTAGACGATAGATTGACATACGCAATGGATAACTTTCACTTTATAATCTCATGTTAAGGCTGGGCTTATAGGTAGCAGGTGGGGCGTTTCGGTCCATACCCTTCCTATGTATTCTGCGATTCCATTTTCAGGCCACAGCTTTTGACCGATTTCTTT
>JABASD010003998.1:0-17258 GCA_019776165.1 Pogonognathellus flavescens | reverse complement strand
CATACGTAGTTACGCCCTTGAATCAATGTATCATTTGATATTTATCTCACATAAAATATTTACAACTTGTAAGATTAATAGTCAATAGATATTCAGTAATTATTGTTTAATAAATTATTTGGTATTGGCAAATCTATTATGAATATATTCAAGGTCACAATAATGAAAACAAAGAATCATTATACGAATTTAATGTACACATTTCGCAAAGCTAACTTTTCTAGGCCTATAGTGACTCGACAGAATCACCTAGCTTCTTCAATATATTTAGGAATTACATTTCGATTTAAAGGACAATAATATCGAAGAATGGCCATGTGTTTAAAAACTTCTGAAAAGATTTTCATTTTTCTACTAATTTGCGTATGTGCTTCCATCGGAGATTTAACTGACGCAGATCATCTAGATGAAGAAAATGTCACTAAGTCTGCCAGACGTTGGAAACCATACAACAAGGTAGCTAATTATATCGAAATAAGAATAATAATTGCAAATATTTACAATATGAATTCATAAATGAACGAGATGTTTTTTAAATGGTTTATAATTTTAATGTAGACACTTAGATGGACCACGGAGGAATTTCTGAATCAAGGTTTGGACAAAGCAAATGAATTGAGGAAATTGCACAAATCACCTGCCATGAAACTTGATAAGATTGTAAGTGTATGGCATAATTTTTTTACCTCAAATCAGATCTCCTTAATAATATGAATCTACTTTACTTGTTAAAAGCTGTCATGGGACGCTGAAGAATATGCCAGCAAAGTAGGAGTGCATATGGAAGAGTTGGGACGTGTACAACCATTTTATAGCCACGTAAAAAATACCGGTGAAAACGTTTGGGTATCTGATAACCAAACAACTGTAACTGGAGATGTTCCCGTGCAATTTTGGTATGGCGAATCATCAAAACATAATTTTGAAAAGAATGTTTTTAGTTTTTCAACGGCCCAGTTTACTCAACTCATCTGGAAAGGCACTACGATCTTTGGTATTGGAATGGCTGTATCCCCTGTAAAAAAACACCTCGTTGTGGTTGCCCGATTTAAACCAAATGGAAATTTAAATTACACTTCAGCATTTGCTAAACATGTTGAGCGTCCATCTGCATAAAAGTTCATTTCTTTTCATCCTTCAATTTCACTGAAACTTAATGAGATAATGTAATAAAGTCATTGACAATTTCTGAAAGTGCCTACTCTGCCTGTCTGCATTCCTTGTAAACGTTCGAGTATTTATTATTTATACTACAGTTACAATATATTATCTAGTTTAAAGTGCCTATTATATAAAACATATATATTTGTGTAGATATTGATTATTGGCATAAGGAAAGCATAATGTAAATCTGACGAACGAAAGTAATAGATTATGCGAAATATAATTATTTATAATATATAATAATTATTTATGGATAATATAATGCATATTTGAATTTGAAGTGTGCAATAAAAATGGGGATCTAAAATATAAAGCCTGGGATTAGTACATGGAAACAATTGAACAATGCTGTGTAAGGGCGTGTGTGCAGATAAATAGATATTTCTAAATCAAAGTCACATTCATTTATCGAGTTTGATTGTACTTAATATACAATGTAATGAATATTATGGGAATACCCCCATTGCCAATAAAAAAGAGACAGGTGACAATAATTGGTACAATTAATTTAACTACACATAACGAAATAATTATAAACAATACGGACATACTAAAGTAAGATTATATTGAATGAAAAACAAGTATCGTCAACAATTCTCAACTACAAAAGTAATGTTTCATATTGTCATTAATTTACAAAATTGAAAATCATTTTATTACAACCAGAACACGATTTATAAATTAATTAATAATAATAATAATAATTAAAACTCTAAACCAGGGTTTGGATTTACATAGAGTACCACTACTAACCACCCTATTGACACAAACTGTGACACAAGGACGTATCTAAAATTGAAATCTGGGGGGAGCACCAGTTAATGCTCTGGGAAGTATTAACAGGAGCATATTTACCGAAGGACAAAAATAAAGCCCCTTTTTTATGTGAATTTGAAGGGGGCACCTATGTCCTGATTTGGAACGCCCTTGCATATGACAACATATTTTTGATTCCTTACAATTTGTATTTTGGTTGTGTGCATTGACTAGGTACGCCACAATAGAAGAAAGGCAGGTATTAGTCTTTCTTAAAACTCAACTGTTTTGCGCAATGACCTTTGTCTAAATCAATTTAATTTCTACAGGTTTAAATTTCGGTGGTGTGCATTCACACCACCGAATTCAACGATTTTGAACAATGGCTTTTGTTTGCCTATTAATGATTTTAATGTTAATAATAATAATAATAATAATAATAATAATTCACTATTTATGATTTTAGTGTTGATAATAATTAATAATTGTAATAATGCACGGATAAAAAAGGATTGTACGAATATGTTCCATTTTTTCATTTTGCAGATGGGCAATATGAAGAGACCTGAAAGATAAACATTAGAAATAATAAAAATGACCATGCATGCAGCATAAATAGATATGTTTGTGAATAATCTAAATACTCCCGTCCCAAGTCTCGATGAGCTTTATGTTTGTGTGCAATCGTTGTAACCCATGAACTCAATTACAATACAATTAGTTGTATACAGACAAGTACTTTAGTAGTACTAATATAATCTCGGCATTTTGCATTGTATAACACAAAGTATGCTGTCCAGTGTCGGTGTCCATGTACAGAAGTGGGTGCGGACACTTTACGTTTGACAGTACTTATCTCTCATTTTTTGCACAAAACAGATAGATAAGGAATTCCATCGCACTTGTTTTCTAAATTAAACAATAAAATGACACAAATATTTTACCTTCAGTGATGAATTGATTCTTTTTCATCGTGATGTTAAAAACAACATTTTAGCTAAACAGTAAAGTGTGAATAATAATAGATTTAACGATTAAAGCGTCATCACCTTAGTCTATAGGTATTAAATAAGTAAAGTATATAAGATGGAGGAAGTTGACCAAGTTAATATAACCAAAAATCTTGAATTTCTTGTGAATAATACAAGTAATACTGAAGATCTATTATTGTTTCTAACTCAGAAGGGTGTATTACTGAAAGTGGAGAAGGAGAGTATAGTAAGTTTAAGAGTAAATTATTCAAATTTTTAATTAACATGTTCATGTACATTCATGTAAAAAATGTATTCCCGAGTTATACAAATAAAACAAAGTTGATTGAATTTAATATAAAGTTTTGACTGAATTAATTAATTTCATAGGCAAAAGTTCCTCAAAATGAAAAGAAGCTTACAGACCTCTACTCTCTGCTGGTCAAAAAAGGACCCACAACGTATAAATATCTTTTGGAAGCTTTAAAAATGAGTGGGAACTGGAAAGTAGTTGATAAATTGCAAACTGCATCTGGCCCGAAACAAATTAAAATTGTCGGTGATGACGAAAAGGACTCTTCAGCTCCAAGTGGTGTTCAAGCATCGAGAAAGCTTTTCGAGCAAAGTGTCCCTAAGGCGAAATCAACAGCTGCTACCACCGACGCGGAAGAAAAGGAGTCAAAAGTGAGAAACATCTTGACACTTTTCCAGACTACATCTATTTCCAAAGAAATCAAATCAGAAACACCACCAGGTATTTCTCACCATATAATTTTATTATCTTTAAACGATACTCTACATTTAAAGATATATTTTATAAACATTGTAAACATTTATATAATTAATTAAACTTTCCATAATAGAATCACCAAAGGAAAATAAGTTTAAACAAAGAGTACAGAAAGCGTTTCCTGCACCGATTGCAGCAACATCCGGCCCACCAGATCCACCATCTCCAATTATTCAAGAGTATTTAGACTTAATTAAAAGCACCGACAACTGGCTAGATCAAAAAATGACATCCGTGTTGGAATACTCGGATATTCAAGCAACTGAATCAGAGCTATCCTCCAGAGTCGATGATTTGCTTTACGTCGGAAACGATTTGGTCTCTAAATCCGAGATTAATTCCAAACAACTGACAAGTTTTATGGAAAGCGTGAATCGGAAGAGTGGTCTTTTGTGGCCAAAGCTTCGTCTATTAAGAATTGAATTAGGATCAAAACAAGAAAAATTTGAATACTTTGGCAAGGATGTTGCAGATGACAAAGAATTGGAACAATTTCCGGGAATCGATAGAAATATTGAAAAATCACTGAAAACTCTACATCTCCATAATATCGTTATTGATGGAAGCAAATTCGTTGACAGCATCCGAAACTGTACCAACTTGGAAGAAATCCGTTTCGAAAAAGTTGAAATCCGAGGAGTATTCAAGGGTCGGGCTACATTTCCACGATTGGCATTATTCTACATTGAACAAACTCGTTTTTCATCCGGGAACGTTCATGACTACATCCAAAAAATCGACCCAATGGATGCTTATCTGTTTTTCAACAAAGATCAAGAACAACCAAGGTGGTCTATAGATCAAATCTGGACTCTGGGGGTGGATATCAAAATTAGCGTGAATGGATCCATGGTCTTATACGTGGATCATGAGAAGAGAGAATTCACTTCAATGCTGAAAGAGTCAGACTCCATTTTGAAAAACAGTGCCGGTCATGTTACCAGTGTGGCAGTCAACCAAGTCCGTATATCCCACACCGATTTGCCGACTCAGTTGTCCGAACTGAATTTATATCAATGTGACGGATTATATTTGTCCACGTATTTAAGCCAATGCCTCAACCTCACCGAAATATTAATCTGGGGTGGATTTGAGAAGAAAATTCTTCATTTGTCAACTCTTCCGAGTACTTTGAAAAGAGCAGCTTTTGGTTACGTCGACATCGTGAACTCCAGGAGTTCAAGCCTTGAACTTAATGAATTATATTCTTATAGGTGATTATAATACCTAAAGCTTATATATCGATAATTATAAACTGCCAATGAATATGCATTGTGTAATGGATATATAATATTCAAGAAGCATAACAAATTTTATTCTATTCTTACAGGTGTAAATGGCTCTCTTCCGGGGAAGCAGATGCTTCGGTGGATGAACCTCTTGAGAACATCACTGCCAAATGTAAACGAGTTGGAATAGTCGGGGGAAACTCAGGATCTAAGCCGAATCCCAATTTGCTTAATAACATCTTGGAATCAGGTGCTGAATGGATCTTCCTGTTTGATTTTGATTGGAGAGACAGCTTTTCAAAGAAAATAAAAATGAAAGAATTCGTTCAGACTTCTGGGCTTGCCGGAAATGAAACCGGTTTTATCGTAAAAAAGGTGAGATCAGGAGAAAAAGAAAAATGGTCCGGAAATGAAGTAACAAAAACTGGCCGAAATCGTTTAGAATACGGCCATTTTAAATGGGAACAGTTTTGGAGTACCTACGAAACTTCTCCCGGAGGTTTAGATTAAACACTTATTTTTATTTCGGTATTAAAATTATTACAGCATCGATTATTACTGTAGTATTTACATTCTTGTAGTGCATCGGTAAAGTACAAGTAGTAAAGTATAACTAAATAATAGTAAAATTATAGTTTTTGGTTTTTTCTTTGCCCATTGTCATCAGTCAGTAGTATTTTAGTCAGTTTTAATTTAATCAACAATAATTTTAATTTATTTAACTACTTCGACAACATTCTGATTGCTACAGGTATCATTCCGTACATTAATGAAGAGATAGATAGATAGATAGTTCGGTCCGCACTGTTTACCCTGAATGAATTATGGTATCAAAAATATTATTAGTATTAGTAATGTAAATCATGTTCCATTAAATCGTTAATAAATTCAAATATTATTTTTAAATGGAAAAGTAAAGCTGACTCACGGTGGTACATTGTTTAAATTATTTCTTTCCCAAGTCATACCAACTGCATATTTGGAAGGATAGTAGTTGGCCACAACAAAGGTTAAAGTTTGTCCATTTTCCACTTCTTTACTGGAATATGCAATACCAATCTCTTGTGCTGATTTCCATATTATTTGGGTGAAATGATCTGATAATTGGTTCATATTTCTATTGAATTATAATTTTACGTAGAAAATAAAATGCTCGTGTGGTAGATTTAAAGATTACCTATAGATAATTGTGAGGAACTGCTTGCATTAATTTTTTTCATGCCTTTGTCAAAGTCGTAATATTGTTTTCCTCGATACCATAGCCGCACCGGTGTTTCAGCATCGACTGGACCGTCATTTATAAAGTACATTTTATTTTCACCGATTCCAAATTGAGCTGTTTGATCATTCTGACTAAAATGTTCAATTTTTCGTCTTTTATTAAAATTTTCAACTCCAGACGTCAAGAGCAAGTTTGCCCACGATTGACTAATCTCGGTAAGCTGAGGATGCAAAGGTACACATCAATAATTACATTGACTTAAAAAATGGAAGTTAATGCAGTAAATTGCACAAAACGAACCTCGCTATTTATTTTCAACGGTGGAACTCCATGGAGTGCTCTCAAACCATTGTGGGCATCAACCGCTTTCTCAATCCATTCTGGGTCCGTCGTTACATTGGCCTATTTTTACAAGAAATAATACAACATTATAAATAGAAAATGTCCTAATGCATTTCCCTATTTTCCAGACAACAAAAACAAAATGCATGTAATAATTTCTATAAAATTAACAATACGTAATGTTTACTACCAAGAATAAATACTGAAACGCACTTTGTGAAGTTGAGGCCAACGAATTGGAATTATTAAAGGAATTTCCTGGATTCCTTCATTGCCTTGAATTTCATTTTCTATTTCATTTTCCCAGCTAGGACTGTAAATTACAAACATTACATAATGCATAATAATAATTTAATTACAGCTTAAGTTCTAAAATTAGTTACACTAGAAAAACATTTATAGCGATGCACTTACGGGAGGACATTTTCTAAATAACGTGTATACTCCCCTCTGCTTTTACTCAAATGAATATTTCCACGTGGATAATAGTTTGCAACAACAAATGTCAAAATCTGGCCATTGTACAATCGGGCTGAAGCGTACGCCGTTCCCATTTGAGCAGTTGATTTCCAAACAAGCTGAGTAAAATGACCTGCAGATAATGAATATGCCCGACTTGAATAAATATAGTTTATATTTATTTCAACTTCATGTATAAAATATGTTTCAACCTATTTGAGCTTTAGGATGCGATGTTTTCTTTCTGTACCCCAAAAGAAAGTCAAAATCCTTTATCTCCTCATACCATAATCGTATTGGGAATGTAGCATTTATATTGGCATAGTTGACAGCATAATAAAGATTTTCCCCAAGTGAATGCTGATTAAGGACAGCTTCGTTGTGCTCGAAAAAACTAATCTCCTTGGATCGATTGAAACTTTCGATTCCTTTCTGAAGGAGATAGTTTGCATAAGCTTGGCTGATTTCAGATAGCTAGGAATTAGAAAATTAAATTAAAAAGCAGAACACACAATCCGAAAAAAATACCGGTGGAAATATGTAATGTGTTGCAAATCTGACAAAAATTGTTTACTGTATTATTTAGAGTCAGTCGAGGCACTCGATGTTTATCCCGGTAATAATTATGTTTGTTTAAAGAAGTTCTTATCCAATTTTCATTTGTAGTAACAGCAGTCTGCAAATTTTTTTACACCAAATAGATTTATAGCCTGTAATCAACCTTTTAAATTATTCCGTAATGTAATTTTCTTGTACCTTTATGGCTTTACTGTTTCCACCACCTTTTGTCTTCACATCACACTTGACTTGATTTACAAATTTTACACAAACTATTACAAAGATAATAAAATATCCTGTTTGTACTGTAAATGGTTTCATTTTAACTCATGACTATTACTATCTTTTGTATCAATGTACACTACTACTTGAAGTGATTTAATTTAATTCATACCCAGTAAAGATTTCAGTGAAGAATGAACATGAATTATAATGTTACGGTCAAGTTTATCAACGATTTCCGCTATATTATGTGTAATATACGTACATGAGATAATATTCTTATTGTTAGTATTACATATCGTGCTTTGACTATAGGGTCCATGCTCTTTGCTCTTTAATATTTAACCAGAACCAATACTGCAAACCATTATTAACATTTTTTCCTTTCTTGGAAAGTGAAGAAACGAATGAGCTCTTTCAATATGGTGTTATTATTCATAGCTTACAATCTAGTTTAAAGTTTGAGTTTAGGTATAAAATATAATATATTATATCGTGAGTATATCTGTGCAGGAAGTATTGAAGTATACATATTTCACAATCCATGTCGGTATTCAGATTTGTCTCACTATCAGAATATTTATTTCACAGTAGCGTAGCTAAAGCTATACTATGCAAATAATGTAAGTGTAATATTGGTGGTCAAAGCAAAATCAAATATTTTTTGACATCTTTATTTACTATGTCTCATCAAATTTTAGTAGTATTAAACTGACTATTTGTAGTAAGTAATGCTTATAAAATAATATAGTACTGTATACACGTACAGTACGCGTTAATCTGTAGAAATCGTTTTTCTCAGACTGAAGTAAATATTTTATCCTCTTCCTTAAACAGAAATGATGACCATAAGATGCATATTACCTAACAATTGTTACTAAAATGTCTCTGTGATCATGAAATACATTCATTTCAATTTACAGTGCTATTTTGAGCTTTAAATAACTGCAAAACAACAATAAGTATTTTCTGTTGCAATATTAAGAACTTACACGCTCCAAATTAAGCTGAGATTTATTTGTGCTTACAGACATGATATTGATAGCCATTCTGAATTAGATACAAATAAATTAACTGTAGTAGATGAAGTAGATACAATGAACACAAGTGGAGGAAAAATTATTTTAAGTTACAGATATTTTTTACTATTTTGGATAAAGGCTTCTTTCTTGGTATTGTGGATTATTCATTCCGGTTTTGGAGTACTGATACACATTATTGTAGGAAGAAAAGCCAAGCATAACTTTGCCAGTTAAGAATCAACGATAAATAATTATCCCACAATTTCATTCATTCATTAATTCTTTTGCGCATTGTGTTTGAAATGAATTGACAATGTCACATCCTTGAAAAATTATTTACCTTAGTCTACTCTGCTGATTGAAAAGCAATTTATTATACTTGAACATTAATGTCAATAGTGGGTTAATAAAACTAAAATATCAATCTGATTCGTCACAAGGTGAGGAAAGAGGATGATGTCACTCCTATTATAATTTATAACACAAAAATGACATTACACTATGCTTACACACAAGTTCGGCATTTATGATCATGCAACAAATATTTACATGCAAATCCCTATCCCGTTATCCCTATTGTATTCATTTTAAAAACTCAATAACTTGTGTAATTGGTAATAATGATGCAAGTTTTAAAAAAGGAAGAAAATGCGTACAGCGATATAGTAACTACATCCTGTAGTGTTTTGCCTGTCGGCAAAAAACACACAGAGAATGGCAGAGGGAAATGGTGTGTTATTTAACTAGGTTAATTGCTTTGTTAAGTTTATCAATGAAATACACTCTGCGAACTCTGTCACACAGTCACAAACATTTCTGTTTGACAAATCATACCAATGTCGTGTTATATTTATACACTACGGTTTCTTCTGGTAATACAGATAAACAGTGCAGGATCAAATGAGTCAATTAAACACGAACTAAATTTTTATCACCTTTCCACATTGACATTAATGCTACATCACAATCATAATGTAGTGATACTACAACAGGTACAAACTTAAGATATTGAACGCAGCGACAAATTAACGTGAAATAAATTATGGCACAGGAAATTCGTAAGGTCTGTATTGCATCATATCATTAAATATACATTGAGCTTTAGTTTGGAATTGGATGTTGTTTTGCAGATAAAGTTTACCGAAACATTCCAAAACAATTATAAACTAAATTACTTACATATAGTTCGGAAAATTAATACTTGTATCGCAATGTCGTTTACGCACCAGGTGATAAACATAATAAGCCGTAGTAATCACATAATTTATGATTGAGGAAGTCAGTGTACCTCTGAGTCGCGATTGTGTGTGATCTCTACTATTACTTTATTACATATTATAAACAAAATAAGTGAAAACATTCCTACTTTTTATTTCTCATTCTGATTTTTCATTTTGAAGACCCTCTGTCGTAGATTGTAAGGTAAGTTAACAACGAATAAGAGTTTCTGTATTAAAAATAAATAAATTTCACATAGAAAATTTGTAGGTTCTATGTGGGGCTTTTCTTCTGTGTCAGTAATTCTATTTACATACTAAACCTAATTATAAACCATGAAAATTCAGTAAGTGCTAAAAGTGGGCTTTTTTATCAATCCCAGAGAGGAAGTACATAATTTATTCAGTTTACATTAATTCAAAATTAGATTGTAATTTAATTGCCAATAATTTAAAGCTGAACTGATGTGACATAGTACATCATAATACATATTAGTATATAGCTATACTAAATTAATTAAAACATGTAACACATTTACTTCATCATAGTTTCATCTCCTTCTTCTTGTACATTAAGATATGGTATTGCTGACTATGCGTAAAATAGTTTTGACGGTTTGGTAAAGTTCTTGACCTAAGTGACCTTGCAGATTTTGTGTTGGCTGGTTCACTAACTCCAAAAATCCGCATATAGCGTGATTTTATTTATACACACGCGAAGCATACTCAGGCACTCCTTTAATGCATTGTACTATTGTACACACATTAAGCTGTTATAAACGTCACAACTAAACTAAAGCAAACTTGTACAGATATATAGTACCTGGAAGTACTAGACACTGTACAAAGAAGGAAATCAGGAAGGTACGCATATAGCGTATTATATTGTGGGCAAACCGAATGGACACACTGGCACCAAAACACGATTACTAATTCAGCTTTTGTAAAGCAAAGCGTATCAATCTCATTCTCCAGGCAGAACTAGTCAGCATGTCAGCAAGTGTTATTATTAAAACCAAACAAGCGATGTAGGTATATAATAAAACTTTACCGAAACTAACCTGTGTATTGTATGTATATCAGTAGTTCCTTATAAACAAAAGCAGTTCGATGTAACTTGCTTGAGCTCAGAATAACATATTCATATTGGGGAAACCCCAACTTAGAAACATTTGCCATTATAGTCAAATACCAAATGTTGTTGTCCAATTCCCAGAATCTCTTAAGTCTTAAGGACACAGCAGTGTGATAAAATTGACGGGTAAAGTGTTCTTTAATCTTTCCAGTTTCCCCAAATCCGATGATATCAGGGATACAAATAATCAATATATTTACATGATAAGAAACATCTTTATTATCGCCAAAAAATATAGTAATATTGGAAAAATGTTTTAATCTTTAAAGCAATTCTAGCTAAAAATCAGATACTTTATAGTTTTCATGTCGGTGTTTAAATTATAGAGTAAATTCAATATATATGAAATTCACAATAGGTAGGTATAGGTATATATTTTGTGTGCATATAGTATAGACTCAAGGTTGTGGTTTCCATTTGTTTGATTGTGGCAGTACAACTGTCAGAAAATTGCGGGTGTAAGTAACAGATCTATTGAAGGAGGTACACTGATAAAATGTGTATAAACGTGTAGAAGAGACGGCAGAGTAGAACTGTGAAACTCCCATAATCATATCAATCAAATTATATCATTAGATTAACAATCGCGTTTTAATGCTATTGGGAAACGACAATGTATTATAAAGCCTGGTGCTACCCGGGTACAAAAGTTTTGTTACACGTTAGAATCACATGAAGTAACAGATCGCTCGTATTTACGTTGTGTGGAAATAACGACAGAGTAAAAGGTAAAGTGAATTTATTAGCACCTTAAAAATAAAAACCGCATTCGCTTTATTCAATTGGTTACATAGGCATTTACAATTCAGATAGATCGAATTAAGTTCGTCTAGAGTCTTATAAACGAATTTTACCCCAATCTCTTATAGGTGATATGAATTAATAATTAATTGTTAAATATTTGTTGACAATTAATTATCGTTGTTATTGTGGTCAATATCAAGTGTGACTCATTGCTAATGCCCTTTTCCAAAGTCTTTAAATTGCAATGAGTCATTACACGGACGAAACTCCATAATGTCACTCATGAGACATGCATTGGTGCAAATCATATACTACTGGAGACTAGATTGTATGTTATACTCATAAAATATATAGGTCAGAGGTTTCCATCAATTGCAAATTGCATCTGAGACTTAACATATTGGATACCTACTATATTGGTACCTAAGTATTTACAAATCTTGATGTTTTATTACCTTGTAATACTTCCCACCGTATTTCACTATGTCGAGAATAACAAAATCACTAATACCTATTCATACTTATTTTCTCATGAATTTAACGCTTCAAATATCATATCATTCATATTCATAACTCAAAGCTAGCTTTGATTTATCTTAAGTCCATTAATCTGTCATGTAAATTCGCACCCATTCATACAGTACATATCCATACACTTTTGCATTGCACACAAGTTTGAATTGTGCAAGTTAATTTAGGAATTTCATTATTTTTAATATTAGTTGCTAAATGCTTTGACCAAATTATATCTACTTAAAAGTTTGTAGCATGCTGACTTTGCTGACTGAAACAATCAATCGGCCATTACATGACTGTAATTTGTATACAGTTAAATGCACACAATGCGTATAGAATTAAATTATTAAACACTATTTTTTGAAAACTACATTATCTTCCATAATTAATCTAATCGCGCATTAGTAGATATTAATTATTTGGAAAATCTCGTGGTGGTAAAACATCAGTTTGGTACAATGGACATCAGGAAGTGTATTTTTTAAAGTAGGTAATAAAAAATTCTAACTGCTATATAGTAATTAACCCTGATTTTATATCCATACAAATGCTCCAGCTCAATAAATCGTGCGATTCATTTTTCTTTTGTTTGCCCACTGATACTTTAATCCCAGTCCCTGACCAAAAACTATATCAGAGATAAACACATGCTTTGTTTTCTATGACATTTATACTCAAATTAACGTTCTCATTTATTTTTGACATCTATATACGTTAATGTTAATAAGAGGTACATACACAGCAATATCATACATGTATGTAGAAGTATATTTAACCAAATAGACTACTGCAGCGATAAAGTTTTTTCCAGTTAAACAAAATCGATTATTCCTTGACCTCGGAAGATAACATTCCCTTTCTTTTGTTCCCCACTAATGTCGGCAGACAAAAATGACTGGGGTTTTAGCCAACATGATCATTTGCTTTCAGTCGCTCTCCTTTGAAGCATCTTTAATTTTTTTAACTTTCCCTGTTGCAGTTACTGCACTGACACCGCAAAGAAACAATGGCAGACAAGGAGGTTGTATCCACAAACACCACAGTTGAGACGAAAACGGAAGCAGGAGAAAATGTAAGTTTTTCGTAGTCTTATTATACTTCCTGTTCCACTCATATTTGTCAATAGTGAATTCAGTACACTTCCCATACATTGTTATGCACATTATAGACATGAGAATTTTAGTACACATAAATATTGATTAATAAATCCATAAATATTGAAATTGGTCTCATTAAGCTAAAAAGACGGATAAATCAGGTTTTTTGCATTCAAGCGACCAAAAATAACAAAGCCAAAGTGTTTACTGACAAACCTAGATTAAGAGATTTACTATTCGTTTATTCCCAATAAAAAATGAAATTATGATTGATTACAATTAATTAAAGCATTTTAATTTCATTTTGCTTTCTGTACATCTTCCCAACAATCACAATCATTTTCCAATTAGAGTACGAATAACAGGTAGAGTCTAGAGTGACACGTACACAATATTTTTTGTTGTAACACATAGAAGGACATACCCAGTAGCTACAATCATTAATAAACAAATTTAATCTTTAAGTTGGGTGTGTATATGAATTAACATCCACAAAAATATGACACCAGTTAATTCATAAATGTGATAAAATAAAAATGGAAAATTAACCCCATAACTAATCTCAATAAACTCGTTGAAGTGGAAAGGCCAGGCTAGATTGTGAGTATTGAACCTAAACAGTTTCAGATAAAAAGTGACTACCTACCTATAATATTTTTACAATATGTTTCTTTGAACACACAAAAGCCGCAAGGTAATGTTTTAATAAATTACACATGAGAGGCTCACAGAATAACATTTAGATAATTCATACACATAGTAGATAAAATTTAATACACTATTTTAAGAATATATACCTACACCTACCTAATTAATTATATACAGAGTGAAGAGAGGTAATTCAACATGTGTTAGTACCGTTTAAACTTAATGGTGACAAAAATGGTATTCCACTATGTACTTTGCAGTAGGATAAAAATATGATCTTGAAATTGTTATGATCCTTGTTGATAACAAAATAATGCAAGTAAATAAGAGTTATGCGAAGCCAAATGTCATTGGGGAATTTAAACGACCTATTTGCTACTTGCTTTGTATTTACGCAATGACACAATGATCAGGAGCAATTTGCAAACTATTTTTAGACATGACTAATACTGGAATGGTCCACAGTAATTCACATTGTATGATGTTGTGTATTACACCACGTAGGTATACTACATATATAAATATACCTTGTAAAACTATATTTAACATATTATTTTACACGAAAAGCTTTATATAAGCATTATTTTACATGGAAAGCTATACGAATTATTTTACATGAAAAGCTATAAGCGATACATTGACCAGTGTGAGGAATACCTAGTCACATTTAAAGTTTTTAAAGCAAGTTTTGTATTATTGTCGAAACCTACTGTTTAATGAATGAGACTTTGAGACTGTGTATGGGAATGTGTATAACGTAAACAGATGAGACATGAATTTGCAAAACATTATTTAGCTAACTGTAATGTGAACTGCATATAGTGTGTATAAGTAAAGTAGCAAACATAAATGCAAAGTCTCATAGTTCCCCTTGCGGTTTAGCACGTTTATTATAGTAGTTTGTACAATTGTAGCAACAATTAGGTTGCTAATAATGCCTTACACACTTTAATGGGCAACTTGCATGACTCAGCACTGCAATAATTAACTTCATGGAAAAATGCAGACATATGCACAAATGTTTATACATACAACTGCCACAAGCAGATAGACAAAACAAAAACAACTGGAGATTAAATACGATTTAAATATTGAGTTATCTACATTTGCATTTAAAAGAGAATTTATAATTCTAACCTCAGGGAATAATAATAAGGAAATCTTCCTACATCTAATCTACTGCGAAATATCTGTACTGTTGTAGTAGAATAATTTTTAAAGCTTGCAAAGATGGTGAATAAGGTGAAATGTGCAAACCAAAGATTTGTTAGAGAATCTTTCAATAAATATTGTTACATACTCGAGTGCATAAAAATGAAATATCTCAATTTCACATCCAATTACATTTGTACATAAACATATTTCTCCCCTGAGTGCAGTTTGTCAGTTGTAGTCAAACAAGTTTTACTGCAAGATTTTTCTATAGAGGTTGTTTATTTTCATACTAATCGAAATTCAATATTTCCTTAGGGTGTCACTGTAAAAACGATTACAACAACTACCGTGGAAAAATACGCAGATGGCTCATCAGCAACCAAGAAGCAAATCCAGACGATTACTGAAGGAGCTAGCATGCAGAAAATTGATCCGAAAACGGGGAAACCCACAGGAGAAACTGTGAACATAAGTGATGCCCAGAAAAACGCTGCAAAGGTGAACCCATTTAATTTAACCAAATCGGTTTGTAATAAAAGATAATAGGCTATAATTTAACGGGATTGTCAATTTATATGTGACATATTTGCACTTTTCTTCCAGGCACCCGTCACAACAGACAACGCATTTTTGCAAGCTGCTCTTAAGGCTCATAACGACTATAGAGCGAAACACGGTGTCGGCCCATTGGTTCTAAATCAAGAGGTGATTTACTATTAACATTCCAAAAAGATTCGATCAATTAAGTAATGAACATGGAAAGCATGCGAAAACTTTGCGTGTTTGCAATTTTCCAATATAGACCTGTGTACTTTGTTTATTGGCTCATTATTTCTTTTTGGTGTAAAGCTGTGCAAAGTGTCCCAAGCATGGGCAAATAAAATTGCTGCAGATGACCAAATGCAACATAGTGATAACGGTTACGGAGAAAATATTCATTGGAGCAGTGGAATCGTTACCGATGGAAAGGCTCCAGTCGACCATTGGTACTCGGAAGTAAAAGATTTCGATTTTAAAGATGGTGATTACAAAAAAGGAACGGGTACGTCCAATAAATATGAAATGAAATTTAAATACTCGTTTGATATTTCATTTTTTGAATTAGAAATATTTAGTTGTCAATGATAAAAATATTTTTTACTTCGGTTTTGTAAATTAGGCCATTTCTCCCAAGTGGTTTGGAAAGGTTCGAAAGAACTTGGAATTGCAAAAGCATCGGGCAAGAAAGGCGGCACTTACGTTGTAGCGAACTATAACCCAGCTGGAAACTACTTGGGAAAATATAAAGAAAATGTGTCTAAACTTGTTTAGACTCAATTATTTAAAGCCATAATTTATGCTTCTTATTTATTGTTTTGGAGCTTTTTCAACGGAAATAGCATTTTCATACTACTATGCATTCAATGTGGAAACTGAAATGTTACACAGACTTTACTGTATATACAGTAAAGCTCGTGTAAAGTCTCTTATCTAAACCTATACCTAAATGTGATTTTTCTTCATTCCTTCATTCTGTATATTACAGGGAAAATAATTAATTTGTTCAGCTATTGTATGTAATGTGAGTTATGTCAATGGACATGAAAGGTGCATTTGTTTAATTTATAGAGCAGTACAATAATAAATTATTATATTGCAAAGAATTTAGTAACTTAGAATGAATGATATGAAAATAAAATTATGCCACCGCGAATAAATACTAAAGCGAACTTATTGATTAGCATGCGAATTTACAGACTGTATTGTGCACATGATTATTGTGATCTAACAATAAGTGACTTCATCAAATATTCTTTTTTTGCCAAATCCGGTTTGCCAATTTATAAAGGAAGCATGAAGTTTGCAATTTGCCTGCATGACACTATATAAATACTTAAAATATGCATATATGCAATATAACAATGAAAACTTATTTATGAGAAGTGATTTGTGAGAAGAATTATTTGAAAACAATATTGATTGGATTTTAAATGCATTTATTTTACTAATTTTACAAGAACATTGTCAATAC